>KQ435876.1:703749-716859 GCA_001276565.1 Melipona quadrifasciata
AAAGAGCGAAAAAACGATGACGAAACGAGTAAGAAACCACGAGGGCAATGAGGTACTGCAAGACGCGAGGAGCGTTTTAATCAAGCCGTACGATCCGACACGGTTTACCGCGTCGTTTAAACTTACAAAGCGATATCTCTGGCACAAAACGTTCCACTATCGAGCAATCAGGATCACCGATTCCCGGTGCGTTACATCCTGGAACGTGCGTTGTGCAATTAACTGGCTGTTCGTTGAGTGTGGAACGACTCGACTCGAAAATCCAGATTCGAAAAATGCGAAAGACCTGGAATTTAAAACAGAATCCAAAATTCATACTGTTAAAACGTGAAAGATCTAGAATAGCAAATATAAACGATATATAGCAAAATATAATAGATCTGGAATTTAAAATATAAAGTCTGGAATTTAAAAATGAGAAAGCTTTAGAATCCAAAATTTAGGCCCTAAAAACTAAAACTGTCTAGAATCTAAACTTTAGATTTTAAAATGTAAAAACTCTAAATCTAAATCTAAATCTAGATTTTAAATTAGAGAAAATCTGGAGTTAAAAATTTAGACTCTGTGAATGTGACAGGTCTAGAATCTAAAGTCAAGATTTTAAAGCTCTGAAATCCAAGATTTAAACCTTAAAAATGTGAAAACTAGAATTTAAAATCTAGACTCTAGAAGTACAAAAGATCTAAAATCTAAAATCTAAATTCTAGAAACGTTAAAGATATTAAACAGAACAGCTCAAGTATGTTAATGTTCTGATTCAAAAATGACATAAAATTCAATCCATGAATATTTTCAGCTTTTTCTCAAAAACTATTCTTCCTATTTCGATTCGATATTTCTTATCTCATTCTGGGAAACGATATTCAACGATATAGCAATAGAAACGTGAAATAATCCGCATAAAAGAAAAATTTCAATTATTATGTTCTTTTATTTCTCATTTAGTATTCATAAAACAACCATGACAGACAGTAATAAAACGTACGTAACACACTTTTGCACGCAAGAAGCGATGAATTGATTTCGTTTCGCGCTCCAACGTTGGTTTAATAGAATCACAACTGAACGCGCCCGTTCGCGTGAATGAAATACACACGCCACACTTGTAAATACCAAATAACACTGATAGCAACCTGTCGACAATGATACGAATCGATATCAATGAATTCGTACGAGAGGTTTAAAATAGAATGGACGATTGATCGTCAATCTAGATTGCTTCATAAAATAGATTACGAATACTTGGGAAATATATAACTAATAAATAGATTAACTAGTCAGAATACGTAGGCGATTCAAGATAACAAATTAATAACGATAATCTAATCTCTCTTACAGAATGATCATCCGTTTGACGTTTCTGTTAATGGTGTCATTCACGTTCGCAATCGCTGAAGAATCATCAGATGTTCTCTCAGACAAACGCGGAGCTATGGGATTTCAAGGGATGCGGGGGAAAAAGAGTTTTGACTCTTTGGACCCGGACGATTTTGGAGTTTTGAAACGCGCGATCATGGGTTTTCAGGTAAATTAAAATAAAAATATACAAAGAAAATAAAATCGTCTTAATAAAACTAAAAGATTTCATTCTGATCAGATGAAATTATTTTATAATTTTCCAAGATTATTTTAATAAAGTAAAATTACTTTCCAAGATCAATCATTTCTGCAGGACAATTCTTTTTCAAAATAATTTCAGAGAATTTTTAGCAGACAATTCTATAGAATTTTGATTCTATTACTGTTCGAAAAGGATTGTTCTTTATATTACATTATTCCTTTTTCATTATTATTATTATCTTATCATTTCAAGAGTTATTCTATTATTACTCTGGGATATTAATTAAAAATAATTTTAATAAAATATAATTGTTTTCTAAGATCAATCATTCCTGCAGGACAATTCTTTTTCAAAATAATTTCAGAGAATTTTTAGTAGATAATTCTATAAAATTTTGATTCTATTATTATTGTTCTTTATATTATTATCATTATTCTTTTTTCATTATTATCATCTTAGCCTTTCAAGAGTTATTCTATTATTACTCTGGGGTATTAATTAAAAATAATTTTAATAAAATAAAACTGTTTTACAATTTTCCGAAATTAATGATTCTCAAAAGAATGGCTCTTTATTAAAATAATTTTGGAAAATTCTTCAAAGAATTTATATTATGTTATCCCCTTCTTATTTCTAGATTATTCTCTCAAATATTATTCTATTATTATTCCATCGTTCGATCTTATACACTCTCTCTGCGATATTCGTTTAACACTAGAACGACTAAAGCATAAAATTTATAACCGAGAAATTAAATCGCGAGGGAGAGGAAAAAATTTATGATGCAAAAGCCACTATTTATATATTTTGCTAAAAAAAAATCATTCGAGTCTCTAAAAATACACACTTGTAAATATAATAAAATTTCTATGGAAAATTATAAATTTTGATAGTTTTGGTAGTTTTAACATTAATTACACAAATCTCTCATTCTCTCATTCTTTCTCTCTCTCTCGATTGACATTATGCATAATGCATGGTTGCGTGCAATACAGGGTATGCGTGGAAAGAAAAACTTGATAATCACTGACGCCGCGAACGAACTTTTTTCCGAGGAGACTAACAAGCGTGCGCCAATGGGTTTTCAAGGCATGAGAGGAAAGAAAGCCTTGTTAGACGATGAATATTACAAACGTGCCCCGATGGGATTCCAAGGAATGAGAGGCAAAAAATCTCTCGAGGAGGTAAGCAAACAGCATGCTAGCAATTTCAAAAATCATTCAAAAAGCGTTGGCACGAAGCAAAGAAATATAACATGTATTTCTTTCATTTGCTTGCATCCACTTATCTCCCCTCCGTTCTTTTGCATTTTATGTCTTCAACTTTCTTTGATGATTCTGAACAAGAAGAAGAAGAAACGAATTCTAACTCGTTATTTAAATTACACCCCCGGGAAACGGAGGAAATTTTCTTAGTTTATGCATACATTGCATAATTGCATCTGTTAATAGTAGAAACGTTACTTTTATTTTATATTTCACTTCTTCTATGAATCAATTGGGAAAACACCGTGTATTTAAAATTGGATCTACCCAAGTGATCAAAATGAGTAACTCACAATTTTGCAAAGGAATTTCGTAGATTTACAATTCCCAAAGTTTTACAATTTACGGTTTGCAAAGTTTTAGAGATTTCTTTTGAAATATTCGAAATATATTTTTTTTATTGTATTACAAACATTTCCCTGTTCTCTTCATTTTTCTTAAATTTAATTTTTTTCAGAATTTACAAATTTTTGTTCAGTCGTTGTTAAATAAATAAAATGAAAATATTGTTTGCACCTTTAATCGAATGTTACAATATCACGCTTGTATAAATTTCCTATACGTGCAGATCGTAGATCAAATTAAAAAGAAGGTTACCACGAGATTCCAGGATCCAAGAAACCAAGAAGTGTATTTGATCGATTATCCGGAAGATTATGAAAAGAGAGTATTGTCAGACGATGGATTTTCAAATGTTTTCGACAAGAAGGACGAATTCTCGTGGGAGAAGAGAGCTCCGATGGGATTTCAAGGAACGAGAGGCAAAAAATTAATCCTTGATACGTGGGAAAATCTTGATAAACCAAATCTTATAGATCTTCACGTGAGTACATGCTCCATATGCAATATTAACAAACGAAATTTATGTCACTCAATCACAAGTTACGTTACATTAAAAACCAACAGCCTTAATGCTATAAATTATAATTGGAATTTTATGAAATTCTATTTAGTTACAATCTCATATACCTATAAAGAAAATTCCAAAATAGGCCTTTTGATGGATTCCCATCATGGGAATTGAAACTAATAATTCATCATTATATACTGATGTCATTATTCAAAGATTTATATTGTACAATCCTCCATTATCTTGTTATATTTCTAATACCACAAAAGGAAGTTATGATATAAACTAAGTAACTGAAATAAAAAATTCATACAAGGATCCAATCGTTACTTTCTACTTAAATTCTGTAATTTTAAGAAATTTTAGATATTAAAATATTCATAATATTACGATAAATTACTACTTTTAAATTGATCCTTGAATTAACGAGCACCATGTATGTATATAATATGTATTTAAGTACACGACCTATTCGTACTAAATAGCGCGAATCTCAAAAGACCTAGGGGAACTTTGCAGGATTTCGAACATAGGAAAGATACGTTCGATGATTACCTAGATTACTCTATAAATCCGCCTGATTACGAGACGAGGGCAGCGGATTTTCAAGATGTAGAAAACAGTGGCGGCCCTTTCAAAAGAGCACGCATGGGTTTCCACGGGATGAGGGGCAAAAGGAACGCCGGAGAGATTTACGGATTCAATTCGAGCACCGCGGGAACGACGATCGGTTATCAAGGTATTTATACAAATTGCGCAACGTTGAAAAAAAAAAGATTACGACCGAATGGAAATACTGCGAACTGTGTTGCTCGAAACAGGCGCTCCGAATTTCGCTGTGTACGAAATTGAGAAACGATCACCCTTCAGATACCTTGGAGTTAGAGGGAAAAAGAATCCACGATTGGGATTTCGAGGGAAATTCGTTGGGGTAAGAGGCAAGAAAGCGTCGACTTTGCAGGCTGTCTTTTAATGTATTTCAATAAGAAGAAACATCGAAAGGAGTATGAATGAAGATTCGTGAATGTTATTAGGTAACTTGCTGAATATTGTAAATGGGCTGAGGATTTTTATCCAGATTCATATTTCTGAAAGTATAAAAATGTTAAAAGCAATCTGATTATAAATAATATTACGAATGAGGTAGCGTATTAAAGTATAAAAATCATAAAAGCAATCTGATTATAAATAATATTACGAATGAGGTAGCGTATGAATAATATTATGAAAATTTTCATTTCAGGTAATCAGCAGTAATGTCACTGCTTTTCTTGGTGACAACAATGGCAACAAAGCAACAATAATCATTGTGTATTGCTAGTCTTTTTTGTTTAAACGTGTATTAAACTGCGCCGCTTGATAGATATAAGAATAGAAAAAGACAACAGGCGTTACTTCTATCAGCGGACTATACCCGTTATTATCACTACATTCCATGCATACATTATGAAATAATACGTTGTTTTATCTCCTTCGAACTTCAGTTTTATCCCACATGCATGTATACAGCTCTTATCATTGCTTTTTTTTACTTTGACATAGAAGAACTATTTATTTTTTTATATCCTGTATGTTGATTTAAAGCAGACATAATATAGAAGATTCTATTTTTCTCTGGAAAAGAAATGATCGATGTACATCTGTACAGATATTTTACAATTGTTAAAATATATTTTGAATTCATTCCTTGCCATTATAGAACAGAACTTTTTCGTACATTCGGTATATTTCATTTCCCTCAATGTTTTGTCATATATACCAGTCATAGATTAGAGCACATAATTATTTCTGTTTGAAATTTCATCCCGTGATTAAAACTTATCTGCATTGTGATTTGTAAGTGTGAAAGCCTCTAATAATTTAAGAAAAAAGAATAAACACCTATATAAGTTACTTGCTTAATTTAAAATGTGTAAAATCATGGCAATTATTCAAGAAATGACTATTTTACTAAAGAAAATACCTTATTTCAACAAATATGTCTATTTTTGTATGTTAGAGAATGTTTCCTTGTAAATCATATCGACTACGTATATCACAAATTATACTGAACGTTTGTTTCATGGGTAATTGGTTTAAGAAATTAGAATAAATACTATGAAGAGAGATAGATACTAGAAATATATGTATGTGTTGCCAAGTAAAATGCTTGTTCGTTGTAACAAAATATCATATGTTTAAGAACTTTAATATCATAAATACTTTTGCATTTTTATCTATCCCCTTTCCTTTCCTTACTTTTCTTTTTACACGAAACCAAAAGCGAAACAAACTTCTTTTTTTCGCAAAGACCAATAATTTGTATACAATGACAACAAAGTATATCAGAGAATTTAATGTTGAACCAATAAAAGCGATAGAGGTTAGATTATTGAAACACAATTCTACAATATCTGTTGTATTAATATTCGATTGGAAAGTTACAAATATCGTAAATTACCCAAATCTCCTTTCATTTCTATCTATAGTAGAGGTGAAACAAAAATTCCATTCGATTTAAAATCAATCAATCATCACAGGCTCGCAAGATAAAACTGGCACGCTGCATTTCCTTACGGTTGGCTAACCTGTACTGTTGTCATTCGCCAAGTGAAAACTTTCTAACCTATACACACGCGGATCTGTCATTTCACAAACGTAGATTCCAATTGTTGGTAAGTAATGTTCACATGATGAAATCAATTAAATCCTTAAACAAATGTACTTAATAACGAATTACTAATACACACGCGCACACATGTACCAATCTTCAAACCGTACAAAAGTAAATATCAAAATAACGCGGATGTACAAACATGCACAGAATCCGTAAGGAAATTTTGATTAACCAGATAATTTATTTATAATGCTATATGACACATATGTATACATATATCGCTCGACATATTTCACCTCTGAAACTCGTTTGTCACTAATAATTAAAGAATATCCTTTCACTCTCGATCCCCTCAGATCAGATAATGTTCCGAACAAAATATACAAAGTTGTGCAAAGTATGACGTTGACAAACGCGTCAAACCTGTTTCATCATAAATTTTCGACTTTCTATGGATTCGTTTAACAGATAAAATAGTCAGTGTCCGATTAATTGTGTTTTCTGAAAGGTGAGAAGCTGTCGTCTTTTATGGAATAGGTCGGTACCGCGAAATATTCGTTTCCAAGACGAAAGATGTACGCCTTTAAACTTCTTTTGCCGAACCATGGACCCCACCCCTTTGGTTTCTTGTAATGTTGTTCCGCTTTCTTGTCATTTCCCCTGCAGTGCCAACTAAGGATATTATAGTTAAATAAAGAATAAAAATTTCGCTAATTTCGCTGGTAATTTGTCGTCAACGGGCGTGTCATTAAGGAAGCTACGAACCAGTCGTATTTTTTCTGCCAGGTATTGCACACGGTCGGTAGCCAATTCTTCATTTGTATCGTAAGTTTCTCGTCGTCGTATTTCCCGCCGTTTCTTCCCACGAGTCCATCTTTAAAACGAAGCGTTGAAATTTTTGAACTTACAGAATCTCTGATCTGTCATAACTCTATTAACTTGGAAATTTATGATTCGAATTTGAGTATAACGCCATGCGATGTAACGCGAGTTTGAGTCGTATAACAAATACTTGGAACGTTGCAAGTAGGATCGGATCGTTTTCAAATATTTTCGAGCGTGTTACCTGTTTTATGTCCGACTAACCTTTCTCCAACAGACGGAAGTTACTAGGACTTTTCGTCAATGATGAGAATGGATCCCGGTCGTTCAGTTTTTCCGCCCTTTTCCCGCCCCAACTGTTGAAAATATTCCCCCTAGCCTTTATCCTCTTAACGTTGTTGAATCCATCCGCGAATGCGTCGAGATCATAGGAATCGTGCACGAGTTTCGTTCCTTTCCCTTGTAAGTCGACGTTCGCCCGGGAGTATCCTTTTGCTCGTTTGCCGCTCCAAGGATCAAACGGTACTGGAAAAGAAATGATTTCGCGAAGGGCCAAAGGTGTATCAAAGAACGCAAATTACCCCTCTCACCTGTTAAAATATTACTCGGAGCCTTTTCGTTTCGCTCACCTTTTAACGATCCTTTTTTCCATACTTTCCATATTTCGTTCCAAGATTTCTCGGTGTGATTATCAGTCAGTATATCGTTGCTATCGTTCCCTAGTTCCATCATGTCTGGTAACGTTGTATCGTCCATCTCTGAATTCGCGAGAATCACACGTATCAGAAGGGGGACCATAGGGAAAATCAGCCACATGCCTAGAAGAAATTATTACGGTAAAGACATGTTATGTTGTAAAATAAAATATTTATCATATTTATAGTGTAAAATATAAGATGTTTATTATTACATTGTATCACTAATAAAATAGTAATATATTATTGTGTAGATAAAATAACAAAGAATTCAATATTTTTAGAAAATAGTTATCTCGTTTCCCTTAAAATTCTCAGCTTTTTTGGCACAAAATATAAAAACATCAACGTTTCATGATGAATAATCGCATTACGTGTGATGAAATTAAAAAATTTAATAATTTTTATTGGTATACGTACGCTACATTGCTCATTAGTCACATAAATAATACGTAGGTGTACATAGTACATATGTATGTTTATATAAATATGCTTCGTATTTAATATTCCTTGTAAAACAATTGCAAAGAGTACGAAAAAAAGAAAAGTACTGGATATGCAAAAGCAGACACGTGTACTTTCATATGCTTTCATACGGATAACCCTAATTTTTATCAAATGCAATACATAAAAATTTCGAACTGCAAGAATTATAACAACGTTCTATTTTTTTTTATTTTATTGAATGACAACAAAGATGCGCACGTATTTGGATAAATATCTTCTACAAATTTCATTGTGGTAGTAAATGCCGTAAAAGAAATGAGGAAGAATATGTAAAAAAATGTTTTATTAATTGCATGAAGTCTTTATGAAGAAGACACAATCTGTATGAGCACGTTGCAATTTCTTCTAAAAATAATCTGCTAATTGTACGTTCCTATTAAAGTCGCATTAGTTCTATTTCTGGAAAATCGTCAGCTTCTTAAATGCATCCAGATGCAGCAAATGAATAATAGTTTAATGTGAAATCTGTATTGACATAAAGATTTGGTAATATTCTTTTTTCTATATTTGTATTTTCGTATTTTCAGTCATCGAACAAGCTAAAATAAATTTGACACTTTCAAATTCATTTTTCCGAGAAAATTTTAACCAAAATCAAAATTGTAATGACGTTTGTTTTTTCCTATATTTATTATTTTGCTATTTTTTGATTATCGAAAACATTAAAATAAATCCGATTTTTTAAAAAGTAATTTTTAAAGAAACTTTGCATTTGTTGTCAGAGCCTTGCGTAACTATGAAAGAAGGATGTAATAAAATAAAATAAAAAAACTATATACTATACTATATATACATATATATATATAGTTGAACGATGTGCGGAAGCGAAAGTGCATTTTCGTCAACATGCATGTTAAAACTTAAAACAGTTAACGGACGCTTTCAAACCTCTCGTCGAAGTACTTATTTTTTTTTTTTTTCACAAACCATTTACTTCCTGTAGGTGTCTTATTCGGTATACTGAAAGGAATTTTTCACTTGAAATATTTGTCTTCAAGATTTAAATTCTTTCAGTTTTTTCCTTTATCTTTTTACAAACTATCCTTGTATTAAATGTAAAAAATGCAGAAAAAATCAGTTTAATTTACTTTGCAAATATTCTATCACTCCAAGCAAAAAAATTCGGATCAATTTTCGAAAAATCACTCGTACCCGACAGCTGTTAACAATATAGTTAAAATAATTTTGCTTCAGAGAAATACACATCATTCTTGCGTTATTCAGTTCTTAATTGACACTCTTCTCTGATAATAATGTGTAACACGCAACAAATGAAATAAATCAACGAGTCAACTTCAATTTTTAAAATCCCCTCGACGAATTAACAATTACAATTTCAAAAGAAAGCGAAATGACTTCGTTGGCTTGGTTGAGCTAAATACCGTAATAAATCTATAAATGATTAACTAAAAGCGCTGAATAAATCAATAATTTTTAATTTAATCGTGTTTTACAAACGCGACAACACTTCACGCGATGTGTAATTGTAATGACAAATGAAAAGGCACGTTCAAATATCCTTCCGTATTTTAAAATATCTTTCATTTTTCTTAACGCAGTTCCTTTTTTAATAATAAATTCCCTTCAAATTTAAATACTCTCACCAATTTACTCTGCTTCACGCTTTATTATGCATGAATTAACGATATAACGATGTAAAAGTAGTTAATTAGAATTACTTTGATTTGTCACTCTCGCTTACCTTTCACACAGATACCGTATTCCACTGCTGAAACGTAAGTATCGGCAGTTCCGACGTTCCTATTGGTATTTCACACGACAGGGTGTTACGATTACGAAAAATCGTCCCGCCACCGGTTCCCTTTTATCGTTCTATATATTATAGAATATGTATGTTATATATAACAAATATGTCGGATGGTACGCGCGATACTTGCGAGCTCTGGTAAAATAAAGTGTACAGTGAGACTAGAAACTGAAGCGCGGCTCTTCTTATACTCCGCCATGTGCTTCTGCAGCGCACTCTCCAAAGAGCAACCCCGATTTTTTAACCATCCTTTTCACCCCTGTTGGCTATCATCGTTCACGCTTAATTCCTCTCTCTCTCTCCCTCTCGCTCTCTCTCTCTCGCTCTCGCTCTCTCTCTCTTTCTCTCTCTATTTTCCTCTCTACATCTTCCTGCTATATGTTAGTTCCTATTTACGTTGTTAAATCCATGTCCCGGAAAAAATATAATTGCGACAGCGTGTTGCGGATTATTGTATCACTCGACGTAAATAGTGTCTCGTCTCTTATTTTCGAGTGAACTCGAGGAACATTTATTAACGCAAGCTTGGATTTCTCGTGACGGGTCATTTCTTTCGCAAGAATCCGCAGGATTTTAGAGTTCTACATGTCGATTGAATGTCTTCGACTACTTTAATTGTTGCTAGCGCAAGATTTTCAATAAAATCTTTTCTTTATTTATTAGTGTCAGTTTTTCGTGGCCTGTCGTTTTTTTCTTTTGCAATAATTCGACATTTGGCTTAGAGTGATATATTCGTTCAGATTTATTCGTAATCTGAATATCTGAATATTTATTTATTAAAATAAATCATGGCTCGCCGTCAGATAATTTATTTATAATTTTGCTGTGTCTGTGGTGTAGGAAGAACAGCCCCTTTCTGGAATGAAATTTCCAGGAGTGTTGTAAAAACGCGCTTTTTCTAAAATTAAAAACCCGACTCGCTGGAAAAATAAATACGTTTATCGTTTGTTTAATTAACCCCTTCGTATCCATGGACGCGATATCGTTCGTGATAAGTTTCGGACGAGATGTTTACGCAATGAGTCACAGAAGCATCGATACTGGATCGGAAACGTCATTTCCAATATATTACAACAAATTATTTATTTTTCAACGAAGAACACAAGCAAATTGTACAAAACAATAGAACACACTTATTCACAAGTAGACTTTTGTCGATTTTTATCCACTTATCCACAAGGTCTTTACGATTTTCAACTCATCTTTTTTCATCTCTTTAACTGTGTTCGTCAACTGATAAAGACTCAATTTGAATTCAATAATTCCAAGGATACAAATACCACTGTGAACCACTGTATAGATTTTTTCATGATCCTTGTTTCTCTAAAAACCAAAACTGTGCTTCGACGAAAGAGCAGGCTGCGGTTTGTTTAAACGCTTTGCGAGATACGGTGACATTTTGAGAATACAATGACAAAGTGAATATGAGAGGGAAGACGGAGGTAGCATATGTGCGTATCGGTTAAAAATGCGTTTCTCAGCGCCGCGAGAGATTACGTCGTAAATTCCAGCTCTGAGTTATGCCTAACGTCAAATTTGATGATGAATAAACGAGGATAAAGGCGAACGACAGCAACAGCCTGTTGATCATTTTTTGAACTCTAACATCACCGAGCATTCAATCAAAAAGTAATGAATTATCAAAAGTTTCTCTTTCCAGAAATTCGCTTGAATGGTGAATTGTTTTTTTGTATATTAGGGATAGCGGTTCAAGTAGATGCAGACGTTACATTCAGACGTAAGTGAAGCGATCCTTACAAGGTAGGCGAGCATTAGGTAAGCGTGTAATTGTGATGATAAAGTAAAATAATTTGCTTGAAATCACGGTTGAAACGAGTGACATTGCGCTGTGTTAAGTCCAGTCACTAGATTTATTCGGTCGATACGTTTCCTCGCAACGTTGAACATCCTTCCGTTTGTAGGTGTATTCGTTTAGCATCTCCTACGATGACAATATTTCTCATCAACGCTGTTTCGATGACGCATAGTACACTGTGCCAAGTTTGATACAATTTCATTTTTAACTATTCGTTTAATAACGATTGATCAATGTTTAAGTATAAAGAATCTAATTTACTTTATATGAAATTACACTTGTAAGCCTACAGAACCGAAGAATCTCAGATTTTCAATGACAAAATAAATATTTCAAATTGATAACGATAATAAAACACGAATCAACACAAAAAATGATTCCAGCTTTTTCGAGCAAGATTAAATAACTTCGATCGTATTTGCAATTAGAGGATCAGTTTATTTTAAGTTAGAACGATTCGCTCAGCGATGGTAACAACACTCTTTTACCTCTAGCCACATAATAAGGATCAAAGTTAGTCAACAATTCTTTAACAATCCCCTTCATTTCAATCCCAAGATGATGCTCCAATTCCTTTATTCTCTTCTCTCTTTCGTTCGTACGGTCCTCACACTCACTCCAATCACATTTCAAATCTTCACTTAACTTCTCGCTGCCTATAATATCATCCATTTCTGATTTCAATTGCTCAAAAAGTGTTCTTCCATCATCTTCGTAATTATTTTTCTTGCCCCTGGAGATGAAGTACGGTTGCTCGAGATTAACAAGTCCCTTCATGTCAATCCCAAAATAGTCTTCCAGTCCCTTTATCCTCTTCTCTTTTTCATTCATGCGATCTCTACACTTATTCAAATCCTCTCTCAACTTTTCTTCATCTGTAATGCTGTCCATCGATTTTGGTTCTTCTGGTTCTAATCGTTCGAGTGATATTTTTTTCTCTTCTTTGTTATTAATTTTCTTGCCCCTGGAAATGAAATAGGGTTGCTCGAGATTAACAAGTCCCTTCATGTCAATCCCAAAATAGTCTTCCAGTCCTTTTATCCTTTTCTCTTTTTCGTTCATGCGATCTCTACACTTATTCAAATCCTCTCTCAACCTTTCTCCATCTGTAATGCTGTCCATCATCGATTTTGGTTCTTCTGGTTCTAATCGTTCGAGTGATATTTTTTTCTTTTCTTTGTTATTAATTTTCTTGCCCCTGGAAATGAAATAGGGTTGCTCGAATATGTC
>KQ435876.1:718223-728979 GCA_001276565.1 Melipona quadrifasciata
CTCTCTCTCTCTCCCTCTCGCTCTCTCTCTCTCGCTCTCGCTCTCTCTCTCTTTCTCTCTCTATTTTCCTCTCTACATCTTCCTGCTATATGTTAGTTCCTATTTACGTTGTTAAATCCATGTCCCGGAAAAAATATAATTGCGACAGCGTGTTGCGGATTATTGTATCACTCGACGTAAATAGTGTCTCGTCTCTTATTTTCGAGTGAACTCGAGGAACATTTATTAACGCAAGCTTGGATTTCTCGTGACGGGTCATTTCTTTCGCAAGAATCCGCAGGATTTTAGAGTTCTACATGTCGATTGAATGTCTTCGACTACTTTAATTGTTGCTAGCGCAAGATTTTCAATAAAATCTTTTCTTTATTTATTAGTGTCAGTTTTTCGTGGCCTGTCGTTTTTTTCTTTTGCAATAATTCGACATTTGGCTTAGAGTGATATATTCGTTCAGATTTATTCGTAATCTGAATATCTGAATATTTATTTATTAAAATAAATCATGGCTCGCCGTCAGATAATTTATTTATAATTTTGCTGTGTCTGTGGTGTAGGAAGAACAGCCCCTTTCTGGAATGAAATTTCCAGGAGTGTTGTAAAAACGCGCTTTTTCTAAAATTAAAAACCCGACTCGCTGGAAAAATAAATACGTTTATCGTTTGTTTAATTAACCCCTTCGTATCCATGGACGCGATATCGTTCGTGATAAGTTTCGGACGAGATGTTTACGCAATGAGTCACAGAAGCATCGATACTGGATCGGAAACGTCATTTCCAATATATTACAACAAATTATTTATTTTTCAACGAAGAACACAAGCAAATTGTACAAAACAATAGAACACACTTATTCACAAGTAGACTTTTGTCGATTTTTATCCACTTATCCACAAGGTCTTTACGATTTTCAACTCATCTTTTTTCATCTCTTTAACTGTGTTCGTCAACTGATAAAGACTCAATTTGAATTCAATAATTCCAAGGATACAAATACCACTGTGAACCACTGTATAGATTTTTTCATGATCCTTGTTTCTCTAAAAACCAAAACTGTGCTTCGACGAAAGAGCAGGCTGCGGTTTGTTTAAACGCTTTGCGAGATACGGTGACATTTTGAGAATACAATGACAAAGTGAATATGAGAGGGAAGACGGAGGTAGCATATGTGCGTATCGGTTAAAAATGCGTTTCTCAGCGCCGCGAGAGATTACGTCGTAAATTCCAGCTCTGAGTTATGCCTAACGTCAAATTTGATGATGAATAAACGAGGATAAAGGCGAACGACAGCAACAGCCTGTTGATCATTTTTTGAACTCTAACATCACCGAGCATTCAATCAAAAAGTAATGAATTATCAAAAGTTTCTCTTTCCAGAAATTCGCTTGAATGGTGAATTGTTTTTTTGTATATTAGGGATAGCGGTTCAAGTAGATGCAGACGTTACATTCAGACGTAAGTGAAGCGATCCTTACAAGGTAGGCGAGCATTAGGTAAGCGTGTAATTGTGATGATAAAGTAAAATAATTTGCTTGAAATCACGGTTGAAACGAGTGACATTGCGCTGTGTTAAGTCCAGTCACTAGATTTATTCGGTCGATACGTTTCCTCGCAACGTTGAACATCCTTCCGTTTGTAGGTGTATTCGTTTAGCATCTCCTACGATGACAATATTTCTCATCAACGCTGTTTCGATGACGCATAGTACACTGTGCCAAGTTTGATACAATTTCATTTTTAACTATTCGTTTAATAACGATTGATCAATGTTTAAGTATAAAGAATCTAATTTACTTTATATGAAATTACACTTGTAAGCCTACAGAACCGAAGAATCTCAGATTTTCAATGACAAAATAAATATTTCAAATTGATAACGATAATAAAACACGAATCAACACAAAAAATGATTCCAGCTTTTTCGAGCAAGATTAAATAACTTCGATCGTATTTGCAATTAGAGGATCAGTTTATTTTAAGTTAGAACGATTCGCTCAGCGATGGTAACAACACTCTTTTACCTCTAGCCACATAATAAGGATCAAAGTTAGTCAACAATTCTTTAACAATCCCCTTCATTTCAATCCCAAGATGATGCTCCAATTCCTTTATTCTCTTCTCTCTTTCGTTCGTACGGTCCTCACACTCACTCCAATCACATTTCAAATCTTCACTTAACTTCTCGCTGCCTATAATATCATCCATTTCTGATTTCAATTGCTCAAAAAGTGTTCTTCCATCATCTTCGTAATTATTTTTCTTGCCCCTGGAGATGAAGTACGGTTGCTCGAGATTAACAAGTCCCTTCATGTCAATCCCAAAATAGTCTTCCAGTCCCTTTATCCTCTTCTCTTTTTCATTCATGCGATCTCTACACTTATTCAAATCCTCTCTCAACTTTTCTTCATCTGTAATGCTGTCCATCGATTTTGGTTCTTCTGGTTCTAATCGTTCGAGTGATATTTTTTTCTCTTCTTTGTTATTAATTTTCTTGCCCCTGGAAATGAAATAGGGTTGCTCGAGATTAACAAGTCCCTTCATGTCAATCCCAAAATAGTCTTCCAGTCCTTTTATCCTTTTCTCTTTTTCGTTCATGCGATCTCTACACTTATTCAAATCCTCTCTCAACCTTTCTCCATCTGTAATGCTGTCCATCATCGATTTTGGTTCTTCTGGTTCTAATCGTTCGAGTGATATTTTTTTCTTTTCTTTGTTATTAATTTTCTTGCCCCTGGAAATGAAATAGGGTTGCTCGAATATGTCGAACATCAAGTCCTGCAACTCCATTCCTTCGCTCTCTTTCGGAATAATTGGCCGTTTCACGAACACGATTTGGCCGGTACGCAGATTCGACCGCAATGTTCTTTACGACGGCACTGTTCGCCGGCTTCGAGTCACGTTTCATTCGAGCGTAAAATAAAAGAGAATTACCCTTTTCGCCAATCGCATTCCTCGAAGCGGTAGCCAGTTCGACCGGCATGCGAGATGTCTTCTCCGGCGTGTAAATCGCACGTGAGACTATCTCGTCCCCCGAACTGTACGGCGTCTTTTTAAAAATCAATCGACGCTTGTCTTTCTGCTTGTTAAACGTCGACTCGCCACTTTCGAATTCCCCGCTTTTCAAATATTCCTTTTGCTCGTTGTACACCTTTCTATCTTGCCCTGCAAACAATGGATTTTCGTCGTTAATTAATTTTAGATCATTGGTAGATCTGCTCTTTGTATTTTTTAAGTGTTCGTCCTCTTTATTTTCATTTTCTTCAGGTCGCGTGTTTGAATTCATTTTCAAATCACCCGCCACGACGTCATTCAAATTTTTGCGCTCGTCTTCTTTTTCTGTCTTTATTAAATTTTCATCCCTTCGATTGCCGTTATCACCCTCGTCGTGATCATCGTTATTTTTGTTCAGAGCCCCGAGCCGTGAATTCGGGTTCGTCGATCTTTTGTCCCTCATCATTTTCAAATTGTCCGCCAGAATTACACGCAGATCTTCGTACTCGATCGACGATTCTCCGCTTCTCGTGTCGTTGACGATGTTCGTTAATCTTTCGTGAAATTTTTTACCTCGGGAAATGATGTACGGGTCGACAGTTTCGAGATTATGACGCGAATGATTTTCCCTGTCGTCGTTATTTATTTCGACCCAATTCGGCTCCTCCACGTAGAACGGATTCTGCAGTTTCCAGCTTAGTTGCCGACGATGATAACGCCTGTTCGAGTTACACGAAACAATGTGATCGTCCCTTTCCAATAATTTGCGAAACACAGCAGGATTCAGGATACATTTCACGTACTCGGTTTCCAGTCGCTTTGCCAGATTCGACGTCTCCTGTTGCGACTGTTCGCCACTCGGGTCCATGTACCTTTATAAAATTTTTGATCATTTATAGGTAAAATAGGCCATAAGTAGAAATTCATGGGCATATTTCATTTAGGATTCGATTGAAAATAAATGGATGTTGTATAAGTAGACATCCATTGAATTTTCAAAAGGTAAAATCTATAAGTACTAAAACGTTTTTAATATTATTTTTAGTAAAATTCATACTTTTTATCTACTTTTGCCTACTTTTATTTACTTTTATAAGAAAAATAAAGATCCTTAATTAGTAAAATTTATATTTTTACCAACGAAATTAAAAAAGATCGAACGTAAACAGGGATTTGTTTCGTTTGCTAAATATTATAATGATCCCTCGTTTGCTCTTACGATTTTGTACGTTTTTAGATTTTTATACAATATATGAACGTCATCTGCATTTTTTCACCTTTAAATTTCCGATAAGCGCATGAAAGTCAATATCTAATTGTAAGAAAAATGAAATTATACCACGTTTTAAAAATCTTGTCAGAGACCTATCGCATTATATCGAAATCTATATTTAAAGTAACAAATGTATCGTGACATTGTGTATTTATATAAGATCTACAGTAATAGTGTATTTACATAAAATCTAATTATAAAAACAATTAAATTTCGAAGATCTTGTCACATTATGTACCTATGTTTAATGTGGTCAAATACGTTATAATTTATGGACGATAGTGGATAATCTTGATTACCTGATTGCTGCAAAAGGTGTGAGTTTCAATGACTTAGCAGCCCCTCGTAAAGAATCGTCATCAATCTCGATGCAAATGAGTCGATCTCGTGACACTCGTCTCTCGTGCTTCCACGAGCAATGCACGTCCGAAATTAACATTGGCGTCGCTTCGTTATCCACGCTTGTCTAAATATATATCAAATATATATATTTAAGTATTAGCGGGGGCGGCGAACGATCGTGACATTTAGACGTAGAACAAAAATCATTCCTTGCAGATGCGTTGTTACGAAGCGAGCAAAAAGTATCACGAACGACGAAACGCGACTCTAGAGAAATACCCCGCACGCTTTCCCGCACATGCGAATATTTCCCCTTTCTTTCTTTCTTTATTCTCCCCTTATCGCAATTAATAACGAGTTGGCGTAAACTTGTAACAGTTTGCTCGTTAAAATGCAGAGGAATTCACAAGTGACAATTCAAAGTACGCCGTACGGCGAGAAAAGAAAGGAAGAGAATAATAAATTCGTTGAGTGAAAAGTGAAAATATCATTGTTTTTTTTGTTTTTTTTTTTTTATATATATATGTTATAGATTAGAAACGTTTAACTCTCACGATGCAACAAGTTCGTGTGGCATTACCGTAGAAGTGTCCATTGTCTTTGTCGCTTGGATACTGCACGTCGTTACTGATAAGAAAACTAGTACAATTTGTAATCTCTTCATTTCTGAAAAAAATGTTACAAAAATCATTAAATTGTTATTTAAATCGTAGTTATTTCTTCATAGAATTACGTACGATACAGTACAATTGAATGGAAACATCGAATAAATATCTATGTTACATTTACTACATTCTGACATATCGCTATGAAGTACTTAAAGTACTCCTTTTTTTTATTTTACATCGACTTTTGATGAAATATTTGCGACCTACACGTAATGAAACAATGTAAAATACAGTTGTACAAATTGTAAAGTCATACTGTGATCTTGTGGTAGTCTTCATCTTTCTGTATTCCTATTTTTATATTTATAAGTAATAATAATAATACTATCAATTTAATTTCGATCTTATTCGAAGATTCCACTCAATAATACACAATATTTATTGCAATTGTACTATAATATAATTATACGCGTACAATATTGCTTGCAATTACTCGAACGATACAAATTTTCAAACTCGAGAAGTATTAAGTGAAAAAATATTCCTTCTCTTCGTTTTATTTTTGTAAGTAAGTATTAAATAACCCAAAGTATAACAGGACGATCGTACAGTTTTCAACAAAGCCCAAATTTTCACAATATACTATATATATATACATGCGTATCACACGGCACAAATGTGCATTGATTAATCGATATGTGCATGATCACAAGCAAAATGCGCGAATTCTTAATTCCACAAGTCAGAATATCGAAACTCGGAATTCTTGATTCTCCGAAGGACAGATTCTAAAGGCAAAACTTTTTCTATTTGATCCTCGAAAGTGAAATTCATAAACTTATCTAAATTTGGAGAAGATACCGTAAAGATCGTGCGTGTGATTATTTTAATAGATATCAAGGTGATGAATTTTAACTTTAACGTAAAGTTTTTCGTTTTCGAAACTTTTTTGTTTGATTACAGAGATCTATTACATATTCGTGTAATAATTACGAGTCATTTAAAACAAAACTCGCGTCGTACCTATTGCGTCGTAACGATAATAGTAACACTTGTTTCGTCGTTACACCACGAGTCGAACGCGAAGAATGAATTGGAAAGGACCGTTTCTTCCGTATTTATGGTGTACCACCGCGAGTCCTACGGGCGACCTCGTTGCGGTTGAGAGATTAGAGGAATTGTACAGGGAATTCTCTGCCAAGAAAGGCAAACATCACGATGACCGTAGGTTATAGGTTTCTCGTTCTCTCACTGAAAAATTCCTGTTGTCAGGAGAAATGCGTTTCACGCTAGTCACCAGCTTGTCACGATAGAAAATGTTACTTTATTTTTAACATTTCGTCGGCGATCCGATGATTTGCATGTCTAGATATGACGCACGCGTGAATTTCTACAACTGTCAAATTTTAAATATCATCGTTGCAATTTTACAATTGTCAACATTATCAAAACTAATCAGTCTTGTCTCTTATAGATAAAACTTGTTGGATAAGTCTTATAGATTATCCAGGGTATTGTCAGGATAATTATACAGGAAGATTGGACAATCGTGATGAGAAACGTGATAGAAATTGCATAAGATATTTATAAATTCAATGTGTTTTCGATTAGCTTCATGGTGAAATAATTTTCTCGCTTGAGTTTGAAATTAAATGCACCATCTTTTTATTTTCTTTTGAACATTTAAGAAAGATTGATCATTAGAAATTATAAAAATATTGCATTACTAGTAACTAGGCTGATATTAATTGATCCAATATTTATAATTATCATTATAATTGAGATGTGTGTATATACATATACATATACATCAGAAATTTTATATTACAATTTATAAATTTAATTCAATTGATTCGTTCACAATTTTCAAGAGGATATTCCCTATTTATTTTCTATCCAATTTCTATAAGATATTTCCTTTCTCAATGATTTCATATTTCCATTTAATAATACTCCTTTTAATCATTGAATAATATAAATGTCAGGAAATCATTAAAAATAGATTTACCATATTTTTACATATCATTGTGTAATCAAGACATGTTGTTGTTAACATGTAATGCACAATAGTTTACAATATTCATTGTTCAATGAAACGAGTATTTACAACGTACAACTGAAAAGGGATTGAATGGTACCCTGTTTCTCACTGCGTCACAGGAAGACACAGTATGTGAGTACATATAACCGTAAAAACGTTATGGCGCGAGGAAGAACACGCACTCGTGTTTAATGTGATAATAATATGTTGTGTAACTGAGACAAGTAGGAGGTAACCAAGGGCGCCTATTTAAGTCCTCTTTATATTTGATGCTGTTCCCTTTGTCAGAATCTTCGCTGAAACGTCAATGCTTGTTATTGCTAGACTACGGACACTCGCAAAATTTTATATTTTTATAAATATAATTGGAAAAGTAGGACGTAAGTAAAAAATGTCTTCCCTGCTTATATATATATAGGGAGTACCTATACTTTGGGCATATATTTTATTATTTATTTCATGCATTTTGTGGATCCAGTTCTGTATTTTTGCATCCTTGTATCTTCTATAGTTGCATACGAAAAGAAATTATCAAATATTAATTAAGTACTAAAATATTCTTTTAAAATGATTGTCTGTTTAAAATGAATTCACTTGAGCAGAATTTTGTTTTCAATTATAATCTAGTTTGCTATAATAAAATAATCATTGTTTATCAATTTCGTAATGTTCATTCGTCTCATATATTTCTTTCATTTCTTGTTCAATTAGGTATATTTTTCGTTTTATTGCCTGATTCAAATGTTTATTTTTGTTCCAGATTCAGGTCCGATATTTACGAGGAAATCAATAAATCATGGTAAGATGACCATTATAAAAGTAATTAAATTATTATAAATTAACTATTTCGAATTTAATTTAAAAAAATTTAACTGTAAATCATGTAGTAATAGTATGGTTTTCGAAAATCGATACGATTATCGTGGAAACCATGCAAAATTACAAACAGAAAATTTATGAAAGTGATCTGACTTTTATTTCTCTTTTCTTTCTTTCAGAAATTCAGATTTTTGGGCGATGGGGATTGCCCCGATTGGTTATTGGCCGAGATCAATACGTTGTCGCGTATGGTATGATTTCGTTTTGACGTACGATCTTCACTTTCGAACGCATCGTCATATTTGACATCTTAACTCAATTCTTTGATCACAGACGTCTATCAAAATCAAGATACTAGGTCAAACGGTTGTGAAGTATCTTACCGAGGGAGATCTCGATGTAAGTACTAATCTACAGACCTATATTTTAATTAAATTAACTTTACATCAAATCTCAACAATTCTCATATAAAAGATGAACATTCAATTTTCTGAAGAAAGAAAAATTCTAATTCTCATGGATATACATAAATTTTAATTTTCGTAAATATTTCGATTTCATCCGAGGATCAAAGTTACAAAGTTACGTTATAAAATTGTGCGATACCGTAAATCTTAAAAAGAAACGTCAGTACGTTCGATGCTGAAATCTAGACAAACAAACAAAAGGTAGCTTCGTATTATTTTATTTGCTCTGCTTCTGGTATTATTGCTATTCCTGGAAAATTGAAGTTGTTCTCAGAATTCTTTTCTCTTTTTTCCAAGGAAGAAAAAGTCAGGAAAATTACTCAAGACGCTAAGGTCGGTAAGTAAAATCGATTTTCGCTACAACAAGCAGTAAGTACACACATACATACTTATATTTATTATTTCTGCATCTTACTCGCAGAAGTCATCTTTTATTTCTATTAGTTTCATTCGTACGACAGTCGACGTGTCAATTAAGAATTGATCTGTTAATTCTACGATACAACAATTTGTCTTCCTCATTCTTTTCCTCTCTTGCATCTTCTCATCTCGTTATTCGTTCTTTATTCTGGAGAACTGAACGACGCAAAGGCCATGGTAGCGGCTCTCGAATTAATTTTCACATCGTCTGCACGATATGGCGTTTCGGCCGCTGATTTAAGCAGCGAACTGCAACAGCTCGGGCTGCCGCGCGAGCATAGCGCGGCAATTGCCAGACTACACACGGATCATTGTCCTCAAATTACGGCTACGCTCTCCTCTCAGTCCTTGAGAGGTAATCAAACATTATCTTTTTAATTTCGTGCATAATTGACAAGGTGGTTTTTCTTTTGTAAAATCTTTTGTGAAATTCATTATTCAGTTAGCAGATTATCGTCGATCGAGGTTCTATCCTGTGACAGTTCCTCGCCATTCTCCACGGTCTCTCTGAAATTGAAGAGATTGGACGGAAACGTAGAAAATTCTGTTATCAACATCTCAAAGAAGGACGTCCACGTTTTACTGACAGGTGAGAGTTGGAATTTGGCGAGTAATTAAATGAAAATAAAAATTCCAATAATCGAATTAATGACGAAGAATTGTCGATACTTTGAACTGCTGTAGTTTCATGAAAAAAAAGAGGTGACAATCCATTTGGTCTCATTTCAAAGCGCGAACTATCTCTGTACGACTTTTTTTTTATTACCATTTCATTGAATTTTGAATATTAGAGTTGAATGTGATGAAATTTGTTTTTGTTGTATTTTATATATATATTTTATTTTATTATTATATATATATTTGTATTTTATACACTATGTTGTATTCTATAAATCCAATAAGTGTATTATTTTGAGTTGCATCGTTGATTGACAAAATAATGTCTGATTATGTTCAGTTATGGTGTCACCAAAATAAAATATGCTTTTCCGAGCGAACATGCAACATGTATGTAACTCATTCGTTCATTTTCATTTTTTTTCTTTTCTTTTGCAGAGCTACGAAGAGCCAAGTCGTTGATGGAGAATCTATAAATCTATAAATGCCAATAAATCACACACTACACACGCAACACGATGTAATCTAAGTAAAGTATGTAACATTTTCAATAATAAATGTTGCAAAGTGAAAATATTTTGTCCCTCATTTTTTTCCTTTTGATAAACGGCGCGAGCGAAATATATTTTATTGAAAATAAATATCTCTTCAAATATACAGGGTGTTCACAGAAATGTTTTAGACAAAAGTTGGTCAGATTATTATTACTTATACATCAGCTGTAAATTTTTACAGTGAAAATGATTTAAAAAAAAAAAAACGCTCCCTTCAGTGAAAACTCTTTTAATGAAAAAATACTTCTTAAATTTTTAATTTTGTGATATTGCAACTGATGTTAAGACAAGTTCAAGAAAGTTTCAAATGGCAAAAATCTAGATCTGATACAAAGAACATTGACATGTAAAATTAGATTTATGTTTCAATCGTTGAACGAAACTAACATTCTGATGAGACATAGAACACCCTGTGATAATCGACAAGTTCTTAAGAAACTAAGAGAGAGACGTGATAGGGAAGAAGTATTGCTAAGGTATAATGTATATTTATTATATTATTCATTTCTTGTCATATAGCATAACATTGTTATTTCTATAGTAATAATAATAATAATCATAATAATAATAATAATAATCATCATAATCATAACCATAATCATAATCATAATCATAATAATAATAGTAAT
>KQ435876.1:745717-765898 GCA_001276565.1 Melipona quadrifasciata
GCAGTGATATCGAGACTCTTCTTGCGAATGTCCACGTCAGTTTCCGGTTTTTCTGGAATCGACGTCGGTTTCTGCGAAACTTCTTCGGTCAGTTTCGCGTCTAATTCTTTCTTTTCTGCTTTAGCAGCAAATGGTTCGACAGGTTCAACTTTCTCCTCCTTCTCGCCAGTCGTTTCAGCCAGATCCTGAAGAATTTCTTTCTGTTCTTGCAAACTCGGAGACTTGGGAACTTCCGGTTCTATCATAGACAGAGAAATGCTGCTGTCCGCCTCCTTTGGTTTATCAGGTACCGTTTTTTCTAAACTGTCTTCCAGTTCGCGCGAATCACGCCTGTCAATTGGCGATTTATCCAAACTATCTTCAGGAGTTACCTTTCCAACATCTTTCATCGACGGCGATTTGTCAGAGATACTGTCTTTCTCCGGTGTACTGATCTCTGAGTGCAGAGAATCCTTGTCTAGAAGCAGAGAATCTTTATCAGGTGTGGATTTCACGGATACATCCTTAAGAGAATCGTCAGGTGTAACAGTTTTTTGGAACGCAATAGTACCGGCTGCACAAATCTCCGTTTCTTGCCCACCATCTTCGCTACTTGCGGTGACCAACATCCTTCGAACAGTTGAGGTATCCTCTTCAGGTGATTTCTCTCGTTTCTTTTCTTCTACCTTTTCTTCTTTAACTGCAACTGGTATTTCTGCAGACGGTTCTTCTTTTTCGATCTTCTTTTCAAGTTCGATCTTCTCCACTTCCGGAGACACTTTCTCATCCTCAGCTGGTTCTTGAATGCTCTTCTTACGTTCCATCTCGGATATTTCAGGCTTCTTCTCCTCGTCAACGATATCTGCCTCCAGTTTCTCTTTTGTTTCTGCAATTTCGGCAGGTTTAATTTCTTCAGTGACCTCCTTCTGAACAGGAGATTCTGACTCAGCCAATTTTTCCACAGGTTTAGATTCTTCTTTCTCCTCTGCTGGTTTCTCTTCTTCTTTCTTTTCTGTCGGTTTTGCTTCCTCTTTCTTCTCCGCTGGTTTCAATTCTTCCTTTTCTTCTATCTTTTCTGCTTCTTTCTTACTAACTTCGGGTATTGTATCTTTTTCCAACTCGTCGATCGAACGTTTCCTTCTCTCTTTCTCCACTGTAGTTACATCCAATTTCTCTTCAAGCGATTCTTTCGGTACTGCTTCGTCAACCTTCTGTTCCTTCTTCTCTTTAGCCTCATCCAGGTACTTTTCTATAGTGTCAAGGGACTCCATTGCTTCCGTTACTTTCGCTTCTACTTTCTCTTTATCCAATTTATCCGGTTTTGTATCGAGAGGTGATTCTTTTTTCTCGATTTTTTCTTTCGTCTCGTGAACGAATTTTTCATCAGCCTCGACAACATCGCTTACGGTATCTTCTACAGCTTCTTCTGCGTATTCTCGCTCCCTTGATTCGTCTGACTTTGGTGAAATGACACGAGACGTATCTTCTAAGGTAGTAACAGTTATGTCACGCACTTTATACTCTTGTTCAACAGCTTCAAAGTCGTCGCCAATATCTTTCTCGTGTCTTTTGTCTATAACTTCTTTTAGAGTGTCCGGTTTGGCAGATGGAGTTGTTATCTTATCGTCGAGCTGTATTTCTGTTTTAGAGACCTTTCTAATACTTACAAAACCATCTTCTTCTATATCTTCTTCCTCTTCTGCTTCTTCTTCTTCTTCTTTAGCTGGCAAACAAACGGTTTCTTCTTCCACGGTAAGTTTCTCTTTACGCAGATCTTCTTCTTTAGGTGATTTTGTTTCTTTTTCCACCGAGATCTCTTTTTCCACAGGAGATTTCGATTCTGATTTCACGACAGTTTCAATTGGCGATAATTTTTCTTCCATTTTGTCTAATTTCGATAGTATCTCTTCCTCCTTTGCTTCTTCTTTTTTCTTCTCGTCTTCCTTCTCCTTCTCTTCTTCCTCTTTCTTCTCTTTAATATCAACGTGCTCCAGTTGGGAATCAAACAGACCGTCAGTTTTAACATCGATTAACTTTTTAACGATAATTTCTTGGATGATACGGATTATGATTACTTTTGGGACGATCTTTTTGATCGATATCTCCTCGACTATTTCGATAGTTATACATTTCCCTTTTTTCACGTACTCGTTGATGACATACTCCTCAAGTTCCATTTTCAATTTCGGGGTGATAGATTCTTCCAACTTCAAGATATCAACGTTATCGACAACATCTTCCTTCGACAGGCCTTTCCTTATAATAATCTCTTCAATAATATAAATTACACGCTCTTTTGGAACACCTTTAACAATCGTTATATACTCTATAATCTCAATCGTAATTCTCTTCTTCTTAATCACAAGCTCTTCGATGATCTCTTCCACGATACGATCTACCTTATCGACGATAGCTTTTATTTCAGCGGACAATTTAAGCCCGATTTCCTTGCTCAAGTCCACTTTGCTCTCCTGTACCTTATCTGTAACAAATTTCGGTGAAGTTGGCGTCGAGCCAGGCGAAACCATCACAATTTCCGCTTTGTCGGGGGAAACCTTCTGCTCGAAACCTATCACAGACTCTTCTATGGTTGCCTCAGTTTTCTCATCTTTCTCGATTGGCGATTTCACAGTTTCCTTCACACAGACTTCTTCCAGTCCAGCTTCCATTACGTCCACCTTTGAATCGTCTGTCGCAGTTACAGTTTCAGGAACAATCTTCTCGATATCTTCTTTCAACATTTCCTCGCATATTTCCTCGACGTCGCGCTTGTCTTTCTCTTCTTTCAGAGACGGAATCGCCGTCGTTTCTTTAACAACTTTGACACACGGTTCTTCTTGTGCTTCAACGAGTTCTTCAGTCTCCTCCTGATAAGGAGAAATTTCCTCGGTGATTCCAACTTTCGTTGGTATAACAGGAAGCTTATCCTCAATTTTGGCTGATTTATCTTCAGGTGATTTGGCTTTAGGTGGTGACTCTGCGACAGGCTTAGGCGGCGATTTAGCTTCGACGGGTTTAGGTGGCGATTTAGCTTCGACGGGTTTAGGTGGCGACGCAGTTTCTTCCTTTTTAGTTGGCTCCTCAAACAACAATTTGTCTGAGAGGAAATCATCTTCCTTGAGAACCTCGGCAACCTTACGCACAATTTCGATAACGTCTTTAGGCTTGTCTTCGATATCAATACCGGCTGTCCCAGCGAGAACCTCGCCAACGTCTCGAACAGCTTCTTTAACGTCTTTCGTCGGCACCCCTTCCTCCAAATCTTCTGCTTTCGGTATATGGAATTTCACCTTTTCTGGCTCTTTACTGTCGGGAGACACGGTTTCGATATGCGGTTTGATCGCTTCCAATTTTTCCACCACGCCTTCCAGCGTATCTTTAACAACGTCCTTCACTGGCGGAACGTCCTTCACCAAATCAGCCGTTTCGTCGGCGATCTTCTCCTCTAACGATTCCAGAGAATCTCTCAAGCTGTCCTTCACCGTCTTAAATTTCTTGGAGGCTTCTTCCAACAATGCTTTTATTTCTTCCGCTTCTTCTTCCACTTCTTCGGCAAGCTCTTCTTCCTTCTTAACCTTGGTGTCGATCTCTGGTGATTTCTCTTTCTTCTCTTCGACATCTACACTTGGCGCAACTTCACTCGGTTTCACTATTTCTTCTTTCAGTTCGACTTTCTCTTCCTCAACGGGTTTCGATACTGGAGCCAACTCTGGAGATTTCGGTTTCTCCTCCACAACTTCTTCAGTAGGTTTAGCTTCTTTTTCTTTGACTTCAAGTTCTGCAGTTACGTCACGTTCGATTTCTTTCTTATCGATATCCTCCATCTTGGTTTCTGCCTCGAGCTGAACTGCTTCCTGGAGCTTCTCGCTAGGTTTACCAACCTTCGGGAACATCTTTTCGACATCGACTTCTTCGAGTACAGTCTTCTCTTGCACCTTCGCGTCTTTCGGAGAGCTGGACTTCGACGAGGACTTGTCATCGACGACATCTTTCTCCTGGTCCTTCTTCGACTTTTTAGTTAACTTGTCGATACCCTTTTCGAATTTATCGGCTACCTTGCCGAAGAAGCTGAAAACTCCCTTCTGCTCCTTGACAATCGGAGTTGGCGGTTCCTTGACTTCCTGCGTCGGCACCTGTTGCTCCGGTTCTTGAGCTTGTACCTTCTCCTCTTTGTCCTTTTCGAAATCCTCCATCCTGTATAGTTTAGGATCCACCTCTTCGTGGACCGGCAAATCAGCGACTTCATCTGGCGTCTTTACAATATCACGTTGAAGACACGGTACTGCTTGACGAACGTCGAATACTTGCACGTCCGGTTTCGTAGTTACCGTGGGAGGTACGATTCGCGAAGCAGCGGCAGCGACTTCTTCCTTAACCTTCGGAACATCTTTCTCCTTCACTTCTTCAATAATATGCTTCTCGTCGATATCTTCCTTTATCTCGTCGAGCGGTATGCGTTCGTCCTCTGGAAGCGTCGGCGCCGTCGTCGTGGCGCCGGATTCCAAAGTCGAAATACGTTCCTGTGATTCTTCCAATTTCTCTGGTACTTGTTCTTTCTGGTCGGCTTCAGGTTTCAAGTCGGTATCGGTAGTTTTCTTCTCGGAGGAATCCAATTTATCAGGGCTCAAACTCGACGGTTCCTTGGTGACATCTTCGCTGTCCTTCTTGCCAGAATCATCCTTCTCCTCTGGCTTTTGTTGGATCGTTTCTGTCGCGGAGGCGATTATCTCTTTAACCTCCTCTTCCAGTTGCTCTCTACGATCCGGAGACAGATCAATCGGCTCTGCTTTCTCTTCCTCGGCTTTGGATATTCCCTCTTTCTC
Source organism: Melipona quadrifasciata (assembly GCA_001276565.1). NCBI lineage: Eukaryota > Metazoa > Arthropoda > Insecta > Hymenoptera > Apidae > Melipona > Melipona quadrifasciata. The sequence continues at coordinate 750,520 of KQ435876.1, forward strand.
CTCCAATTGTTTCTCACGTTTCTCTACACTCTCGTCCTTCTCTTTCTCTTCCGCCTCTTCCTCGGCACCCTTCTCCTTCACCTGTTCCATATCCTTCAGCATCTTCACCTTTTCAGACTCAGCCTCGTCCAGAATATGTTTCTGTTCACCCTCGCCGCTCTGGGTCGAGTCCTCTATGTAATCTTCCTCTTTCTCGACGATCAAATACTCGTCAATAAGCTCCCTCTTAAGCGCGTCTTCCATGTCAGCCTCGATTATATCATCGTCGGTAATGTCCTCTTCCTTCTTGTCAGTAAGCTCCGCGGTTATTTCGTCGTCACCCTCGGAACGATCGTCTTTCCTCGTCTCCTCGATGCGTTCCGCTTTCTGAAGAACCGCTTCGATCTCCTCAACGACCTCTCGTTCCTCTTTCAAGTCGGCCAACACCTTACTCTCGATCGAATCTAAAGAAATGTCCTCTGACTGTTCCATCAAGCTCTTTTCAACAAGTCTGGCGCCTGTTTCAGCTTCAATTCCCGATGGCGTGGACACGGTCGACGAGTCAGCTGTACCTTTGTCGCTCTTCGCTTTACGGATCACGCCGTCTTTGTCGGATTTCACGGAAGTGGTTGGCGTGCTACGAGTAGACTTCGCCGGGCTACCAGCCACTTTCACTTTGCTGGGACTGACTGGCTTTCCTCGACGACCAATCGGCTTTCTGTCCATGGGTTTAGGCTTCGCCGACACCTTGACTGCGCTGGTCGTGTCCTTTATAGCTGATTTTTCAATGTTCTTCTGCTCCACTACCTTCCTGTTGTTCGCATCCTTGGTGCTTTTTGCTGCCGGTTCAACAGCCGCCTTCTGAGTCTTCAGTTTGGTCGCGGTCACCTTCGATATCTCTGTCTTTGTTGCCACGCCGTTTATGGTTTTCTTCGGCGTCGTCGGGGAAGACTTCACTATCATTCCAGCGTCCTTCTTCTCCACAGGGGACTGTTTCACTTTCTTCTCAACTACTTTCGGCTTCGTTTCGATCTTCCCAGGTTTAGTGCTCTTCTGTTTCTCTTCCTTCTTTTTAGTTTCCTTCGGCTTCGCTTCCTTCGCCGGTGGAGTTATCTTCCCTATCTTCTGTTCCTCTTCGCGTTTCTCCAATTTCTCCTCCTTTCCAACGTCCTTCTTCACAACTTCCTTCTTCCCTTCTTTCGCCTCTTTCTCCTTCTTACTCTCTTTCTCCACCTCTATCTTCTTGTTCTCGATCACTTTCTTAGCTTTCGTCTCTGCTTTAACAGCCTGCGGCTTCGTCGGGATGATCGGTGTCTTCGCGAGCGTTTCGTCGGTCGTTTTCATCTTAATCTCCGGCGATTCTTTCTTCTCCTTCTTCGCCTCTGTGCTTATCTTCTTCGAGGTTTCCTTCTCGCTGATCAAGCTCAACTTTTGCTTCGCAGGCTTGTCCCGTAACGTCGCCAAGGATGCGGATGGCGAGAGGCTCTTCGCAGAGCAGACAGGATGCTTTAGGAACTCCAAGTGTTTCAATCGTTCGAAACCTTGGAAGATCTTGTACTGAGGTGTGCTACCGGGGAACAGTATTCTCGTGATGGTGTCCTCGGGATTCGCTGGCTGCCAGACCAGCAACGCGCATATTGAGACTAGATTCTGAATCGGGAAGGTTAGGTTGTTCGAGTCTTTCTTGTAACCGCCAGCGAACAGTTTCGAGTCCGAGGTGTGCCATTTCGCCAGGAATTCGCGAACCTCGCGACTATCCTTGTTGGGGCTTAACACATACATGTCCAACGTGCCGTGACCCACTTTGTGATAGAGATTGATCGGGTCCGGGTCTCTGTAGCACGGATGCGCTCGCAGGCTGATGTGACGCAGATTGACAACCATCTCTTGACCAATGTCAGTGAGATTCAGTATCAGAGGATCGATATCTTTGTCCCCGTCCGGAGAATTGGATTGTCTTCTCTCCTGTTACGTAAGGGAACGCAACATCGACAGTTTTAATAACCACATAGAAAGCAAGTCTGATTAGCAGACCGTAAATTTTTATGCAAATTCTGTCAACGACTAAAGTGATCAACTTCATATTTTCATCAGTTTTTTTGTTAATTTTATTCCGTACTAACTGGAGGATGTTAATATAAGCATGTGATTAATATTAATGAATTGATAGATCGAATGTATAATATTAATATGTTGCAATATTACGTATCATAAATTAATGATATTTAGTCAGTATTATTAATATTGAATAATGATTAATATTAAATTTTCAATTTTCAACAAGTTCATTTATTAGGACGAGAAGACGCAAATAAATAAAATGAAACAGATTCTATAACGATTTATTACCAATCTCAGATACGAAGAATGTAAAATATGAAATAAACTAAAATCCTAAATTTTTTTAAATCAAACTTTTTTTTTAAGAAATTAATTTAATATTACCAATATGCTCACTTTTCTCTTATTTTCAATTTAAAAAAGTAAATTGATCAAGAAAATCAATTTAACAAACTTAACGAGTATATATAATCATAACTTACGATTAGATTACAGAAGAAATGTCCGATTTGAGGGTAGACGTGCATCTCCTTTTTCTTCCGGAGAACACTAGACATACCGCCGACATTGCTATTATTTATTCTAGTAACTAAGACCGCGTCCAGACGGTCCAAATGTCTGGTAAAGTCCCAAAAACAGGCCTTTCTGGCGAAACCACCGTCCACCAGCATGTTAAAACCGTTTATGCCGAACAACGCGGCATCACCTTGACCACCGGGGAAGACGTACAATGTTGGATGACTAAATCTTATGTTACCAACGACGTCAGACGGCTCCATAAGTTGGTCCAGTGTCTGGGCCACAAGATACTGTCCAATGTAATTCGTAAAACTGGTGATTGCTGGTAATCCAGCAGTAAGAACATCATCGGGATTCACTCTGACTCGACAGGATCTGTATCATGAAAAGATAATGACACGATTAAATATAAATTAATCAAACTTTTAATCGATAGACTACAGATTCTTAGACATTTGTAATTTTTATCATTAAACTCTAAGAATTCTATATTTAGAATCTGCAATTCTATATATATATATATATATATCTTTTTACCTAAATATTTGACAAAATAAAAAATTATTCAAATCTCTAAACGTGTCATTTTTAAATCGTCTTAAATCTCTAAAATTTGTATCATTTTGATGAGTTTAATAGTTTCAGATTTAATGAAAAAAACATCCATGTGCATCTTGGGAATGCACCGAAAGTCTCGAGTACAAAAATTCTGATATGTTATTGAATGAACAAAGTACAAACCTAGTGCAAGCTTCCTTGGAAAGTCTATTTGTTGTCCAATCACCGACACTCGCGCAATGAATGTCCACCGTGACGCTGTTCTCGTACGCACGAAGAACTCTTTGCACTTCGTGTTCACTAAATGCATCCAAGAAATCGGCAAGGCTGAAGGTTCCATCCTGGATGCGTGACATTTAAACGTGATTATTAGTTTCAATTGAAAATAGAAATGATCAAATAAAATGATAATTCATAAATTATGAGTTAATTCATCAATCAATGTAGTAAAATGATAAATAAAAATTATGATTCTAGATCGTGTAATCAGCAAGTACACGTACTTGCAGTATCCAGGAACCATTTCCACCGAAGGTATATCCACCGTGTATAATATGCCGGTGTTTTGTAAAACTTGCCAGGAGATTACGGATACATTGTAATAATGTATTCGTTTGCGGGTGGATCAGTACTTCCGTAACAAGATTCTCGGTAGCGTATTGGATCAGTCGTTCGCCTGAAAGTTCATTTCTTTCAACAAATAAAACGACCTAATACGATGTAACAATAGGCATTCTGATCGAAATAATAGTGAAGATATACAATTATGATCGTTTATTTATAACTTAATTTCATATCTAATTTAAAAATTTTGAATTTCATTGAACTTCATCTCTGTGATCAATGGGATGAAATATCAATCTATCTAGTTTTACATCTAACGAAAAATAATTGCCAAATACGAAATAAAATTGAATATTCCAAATTCTGACAATCTGAGATAAATCTATAACCTAATGACACAATTTGAAAATTTATATACCATTTCTAGCTTCTTCTCCTTCGGGAGCTTGTGCCACCAGCGCAAGTAATTCTTTTTCTAAATCTACGTGACAGCTATCCTTATCCCACGATAAGAAACCTGAAATACGAAATCACAAAGTGTTAGTACAAATGAAAATTTATCAACATTTATCTGATTGTATAAATCTTTTAATTCAAATCTTGAATCAATTTTTATTTCTCGGTATTTTTAATGTCGATTTCGTAAAAGATGACAGAATTGAAAAAAGAATATGCGTATACATAATCTCGTTTCGATCGTCATTCGATTTTTATCGCGATCTAAGATCGAAGGGGTAAATGATCGAACCAGCAACTCATAGCATGATGCATAACTACCTAAGAGGTAGTTGCACTACGTTGGCTTCGTAAAGTGAGGATGGTTCAGGGTTGAATAACGTAAGGTGAAGGTTAAGAAATCGAGAATTGTCTTCCACTCGTACGTCGGCTCATCAATTCTATTAATAAGACGAAAGGATGCATCTGAATTTATGATACCTTAAATCTAGTCTGTGGATCTAAAAATAATCAGACAGATCTAAAGTAAAGAGAGATCAACTGGATTTGTAATTTCTTTAAACTTGACTCGAATGAAAATTAATTACTAATGCAAGTAGCTCATTAATTACAAATACAAGTAGTATATTAAATATAATACATTTTTGGGACTGGACTTCCCTGTTACACTTCCCCCATTGTTATTTGCACGTGGTTTGATTCTCTTTAATTTTTCCAGGAGAATATCTAACGTAACAAACAAAAAATTAGTGCAAAATGTAAATATAATATCACGTAGTAAATGTAATATCATGTATAAAAAAGAATAAAAAGGTACGTTTTTCTTCAAAAAATAGTGTCCCATACAGAACAAACATTTACACGTGGAGTAAAATAATAAAATAAAAAGAGATGTTCCTCTTTCGTGCAGTTCTCTAGAATTACACGCCCGTGAGGATATTTATAAAAAAATTGCACGTGTAGATTAATGGAATAAACAGAGTTTTAAATCAATTAAGCGTTGAACACACAATGGACGTAAAGAAAAAGAAAGAGACGAGTATGTCGATAGCACGAATGAAACAGGAGTTCCATGACGTCACGAATACCGCACCCCGTCACGTGGTTCCGCGGTAGCCGGCAATCGATCGCACATCCTGCACCCACTCTTTATTCCCATCTCTGTTACTGTTATTTTATCTTTTCTGTGTGAAAATCCATTTCCAGCGGTCAGTCGTTTAGAAAACAAGCACAGACAAGGATAAATAACGATAAATCAGTTGACTAAATCTCACAGTTGAATAAACCTGCTCTGCATGAACTGCTGTTAAAAGATAAAATTTAATTTTTAATAAAGACAGTTTTTCCTTATTCTAAATAGACGTGCTGCAATTGTGAAAAATTGAAATTCAATTCCAACTTAACAGTGAATTTAACTTTCAATTTTATTAACGACATTTAATAGCGATATTTTTTGTATCACATATAAATTAATTTTTTTTTCATTATATAAAGATAGATAAATTAACATTGAAGCTTATGGCAATTAAATTTATAATTTAATTTTTAGTTGTGACATTTCTTCGTATTATATTAAGATGGACAAATTGCGTTTATTTTATATTAATAAAAGCTAAATTCAATCATTATGTGAAATTGAATGTTATATTTATTTCATAACGAAAAGAAAATAATCTACAGAATATTACAAAAGTATACGCATATGCAGTTTTCATTACGAAGTAGAATAAGCATAACATGACAGACGAAATATAACTCTGAAGACGATATTGTATAATATTATCCTACCTCGTTACCGAGAGGCTTATAATTATTTCATTCGGTTGACAAACATTCACGAACGAAACGAGTAATTGTAGTCGACAATATTAAAGCAGCGCTGATTGTAAAAATAAGTTTACTTCAGTAAATGAAAAGCACACGTGCGGAAACAGATTATAAATGGTAGGCAGAGGTTCGCTCGAGGAAAAATTTAAACGAATAACTTTCGATCAAATCGAGTGCAAACACGAATGGAGAGGTCGAACATCTTTTAATATGCAACAGAAAAAAATGTAGAACAATCGTTTTCAATTCCGTGGATAAATAAATTCACGAAACAGCACGTTTCATATTTTCAAAAACGTGCAACGATTAGAATAAATCAGTTCTTTGGAGAAATGGAAAAAAAAAAGTGCGAACTCAGGACTGTCGTAGACAATGTAGAGGCTTCGCGCTTTAAAATGAGACCAAGTGGAACGTTATACAAGATTTTTACACAAGAAGTTGTAACAGTTTAGAGTATCGACACAATTTTTCATCGTTGGTGGTACAGTTATGCTCCCCGCTGCTTCGTGATAACCGTATAACTATAATTCTTTCGAATCGTTTAACTTGTCACGTTGAACCACAGAACCAGCAAATTCTCTATGTCAAATTGATCGGAAGCCCCGGCGATGATACAAGAGAAGCCGTGCGTCGGGGGTCGTGCCTTTTAATGCGTGACAAACCCTCCACATTTTACATCCATCCATGTACACCCATGTATATGTGCCAGTATGTATATTAATTCATTTAGTAATTTTAATCATCGTCAAGTACGATCATTGTACGATATATTTATATTAAATCGTTTATGATATGCAAATATTGCTGATGCAGCGATGCAAATGAAATTTTGCAAAGTAAAACACAACGTTGAACACTCGTCGACCATCGTTCAACGATTATATCATATCGTATAATTTGCATACGCATTTTTTTACAATATGTAAAAATCGCACAGATGCAAATGAAATTATAAATATAAAATAAAGACGAATTAAACTGACGCGTAATAAACGCGAGACTTCTGTTAGAATTTAAAGAAGTAAGTACTAACAAAAAAATATAACTTGAAATGAGTTGGATATTTAATTAACGTCCAAATGTTCTTTCTCCGAAAAGGATCGTCTAAGCACTTCACGTTGATAGTTCGTAGACGTGTTCTACTCAAAAACAGTATCAGTGGAAGATACAGTTAAATATAGACAGAATCATGGCTTTCTTCGAGCATTTACCCTTCTTGCAGTATCTCTCAGAATCTTAAACATTCGCTCCTATCTTGTTTCTCGATTTCTGTTTAATTTCCTTTCATTTTTTTCTTCCTTATTTCGCGCTTATTTCTTTTTTCTTTTTTTTTTTTTACTTGGATAAGTTCTTTTTCCTCCTCTCGTTTCTTCTTGCCCGACGACGAACGCCAGGAATGTTAGGAATTACCTAAACTATGTTTAGACGTGATTTTCCGTTATCCTTCGTGCGACTTTCCGTTCTCGAGATTCACGCACGTCTCAGGCTTGAGCACGTTTCGTCTGGAGATATATGGAAATTAAAAAATGATAGGAATACTGAATTACTTCATCTAATTTAGTTTAGAAATAACACACCGAAATCTAAATCAAGGATTGCAGAACATTTGAGAAATTATTATCTAAATGTAAAATAAGCGATAAAATTTATTTAAGTTCAGTCAAGTGTACAATAAACGATAAAATAAAACGTTACTTCGTTTGATAACCAAGTAACGAAACGATTATTTTCATGTCCGAAATTATTTCAAATAACATTTAACAATACGATCTAACATCTAGTGCATAGTATAGTAAATAAAATCTAGCAACATCTAAACAAGATTCATCATTTCTGAAATATATTACACGTAATGCCCAAACCTGGCACGTTTCCGGCGCATAAATTCGACGTCACGTATTAAATAAATTAGAAAAATTTCTATCGCCAGGTAGTATCGAAATATTATTTTGCAAATATTATTTTGCGGGAATATTGCATGGATCACGGCTGATCTTCACGAGAGTATAACGTGTAAGCTTTTGTTATCTAACAGGGTCAAAAAGTTCCTTCGAAAAGTGCTGACATCATTCTTGATTGATCTTACGAAATGTCGAACGAGGTCGATAGGGTGCTGTTGTTCCAACCCTCGTTTCAATAGTGTCAATTACTATCGTTTCTTTGATTACATAGTTATAGTTAGCCATAGAGGGCTCATTGATTTAAGTTGAATTAAAATCAGATCGTGAGAGCAAATAAAATCTTCGTATTACAAAAAATTATTTAAAATAAGCAAGTATCCAAGTATAATAAAATTATAAGAAATCGTTATTGTTATAAATATAAGAAATCGTCATTTTTCACAATTTGTACAATTTCAATTAATAAATAAATCGATGTCTATAAAACGTTTAAAATTCTTCTTTTTTGACATAGGCATACAGTAAATCTTCATGATTTACTAGCCATAAATTTAACAAAATTTATCGTAAATAATACGAGAGACGTTTGAATTGACTAACAATATCTGTTATATTTTGTTGTGTCAGTAAACGAAACAGAAAGTAGAAAAAGCAAGCCAAGTTTGGAGGCAATTTACATTTAAAGGATTAACTAGTAACCAATATTTGAACATACAACGAACTTGATAGAATAGCACAGAGAGATCGACTTAGCCCGTCCGTGGCTATTTATATTTTTAAGAGAAGGGCGAAGACCTGATCCAAGGACGAAACCGAGATTTATTTCTCATCTTACAATTTTTCTCACTGACCCTTATCGAACAATTATTTAATAACATTAAATTTTAAATAAAGAATATTCAAACACATTTGCATTTGAAAATATTACTTGATTGCACGAACGCGTGAAACGATGGACAAATTAAATAGCAAAAGAAAATTAAGTGGTAAATAAAAATAAAGGGATAATCTAAAGGGGATAATATAAAATATAGAAAGTAACATGTAATACCGTATGAAAGCGTTGAAATCCTTTGTGCATTTGCATCGTTGTACATCCGACGTTAATGTCTGACGAAAGCAGAGTCTGTGAAAAAGCTCTCGAGAAAAAAAAAAGAATAAAGGATAAAGCGGACGAGAACGGAGAGAAAGTAGAAGCGTGTTGACATTTTTGCATTATAACTGGACGAGTATCAATGCTAAGTATACTATTTAGTGTAAGGGTCAGGTTCAAGAACAAGGTAATCGAGAAACAGAGTTTCACGACTCGAAAACCACGATGCACGAGAGAGCAAATCACTAGCGAATGCCGCGATAAAATTAGACATACTATATTCAGTTGCGCGACGAGATTGTAAGAAGTCGTCTGAAAAAGAGTTTTCTGAAAATTCGCGGAACATCACCCTTGTCTAAATGTCGGCTGTCTATCTGTGAATATTCTCGGAAATCAATACCTCGATGCCTTTTCGATCCTCGATAAATCCTTTGTTATAAGCTGTCGACAATACGTGCCGCGTTATCGAAAAATTGAAAATCCTCTCTGCCGTGTTTAATCGTCTAAAGAAACTGCGAATATCATTTATTATTGCTGAAATAAAAATCGTTTCCGTAATTAAAAATTATAAAACGATTGAGAGTCATAGTGGTGTTAATTGAAATAAAAATCGTCACCGTAATTAAAAATTATAAAACGATTGAGAGTCATAGTGGTGTTAAGTTAATTCATTGTTACTTTAGTTTTATTATCGAAAGAAATTCATTATGTTCTTGAAAACGTATCATGGTGGAATATAAAGTTATAATCACCACTACGTGGATGTTACAAATATAAATTTAAATCTTGACGAGCTTAACTAAGGGAACAGAACCTAAGCGGAGATTTGTTTCGCTCATTAAATATTATAATGAGTACCGTACTTTAAATATTTTATGTATCTTTTTTCTCATATTGCGCGCATTCTATGCACTTTTTCGGTTTCAAATTTTCCAGAAGTAAAATAAAAATTGGCCGTCTAAGTATAAGTTAATTAATTTCAAATTTAAGTATCAAATATCACTCTTCTTGAGATTCGTATAATTTATGATTTAATTAATTACAAAGAGCTGAAGAAAAAAAGTGTCTGCACGACTATTTCCAATATCAAACTTTTATAACAATATGTATAATAGTATTGCTAAATGATATAAAATTTAATATGCAATACTTGGAGTTAAAAATGTTATGATACATACATATCATAGCTCTGTTCCTTTTTACAGTTCCAAATTTCTTATAAATACATAAAAATTATAATATAAAATTATAACAGCAGCCCAATTATGACCTAAAGAGACAATACTTCCTGTGAAAAATATAACATTTACACGATTGTTTCCAATTTGTAACTGTCATAAATATCATAATGTACAGTCACTGCAAAATTACAGCCATTTGACTGTAGTTCCACTATGAGTTTCAGTCCGCCATACGCGAGCACAGATGCGTGTGCATGCTTTGTTCCTTGCAATTGAATAAAGCGTAATACGGTCGAAAAATCGCGTATGTAAATTTTCGTCGTCTGATCGAACGGGAACCCTCTATAAGCAAGTTCTTCCGGATATTACAAGCATCGAATAACTTCAACTTTCGCGATGCTCCCCACGTCCTCAATCATGATTCATACCGACAAGTATGCCTTCCTATCTTACGTATGTGTGGTTACTCGTGCAATATCTGTAAATACAACGCGCGTGCATGTACTCGTAAGGGGCATTATCACATTAATCTTTTACGAGCATATTACCGTTTATTAACTCACGCAAATATTCGCGTACATTCGATTCGCATACTGCATACTCCATAAAAAATTGTCGATTTTTTGAAGCAGATACGCGATTTACTAATCGGGATGCTATTGTTTCTGAAATATTACTATTACTATCTCTGTGCGTATTTATAGTAGATTGTGCTATTTTTAGATATTAATATTCTTTTCTACGTGCATTTATAGCAGCTCGCGGATAGTATTTTTAAATATTAATGTAGTCATACATATTTTTGATCAAATCTGCAAGTACTTGGTATTTTTGGTCGGTTTTATTTTTATTTGTTATGGTACTAATTTTTAAACACTATTATTTATGGTGAACTATTTTTTACGATTTTAGTAAAATCTGATTTTTCAGCACGTTGTAAGCACATAAAATATGTTACTACTATTTTTAAGGTGTTATTCTTCGTCGTATATATTTGTAATAAATGAAATTATTTTTAGATACTAATAGATACCATGCTCTTCTGTGTTTATTTTTAGCAAAATCTGATCTAATGCTTCAGCACATTGTAAGTATATTCTTATTTACATTGCAAGTAGTTTTTTAAATATTGTTATTCCTCTCTGGACATTTATATTAAATTATACTATCTTTAGACAGTCATACAGTTTTCTCATGTGTATTTTATGTATGGTAAAATCAGATTTAAGTCTTTAGCGTGTTAAATGTGTATGTCATATTTATTTGTGTTTTATTCATAATTTTAAATAAGACGCAATAACATCGAACAAATCAATATTACAGATACTTGAAAATAAATAGATGGATGAATTCACGTCTCGCCTTCTTTCCGCTCTACCAATCCTTCCTGTCTACACTCTACACGGACAACCCATGAGTCACGTGAAACTTGCTAACGCATATACCATACCATACCCATCGCATACGAAATGACCCATATGATTCAACGCACAGACTGCAGAAAGTACGAAAATAATAGAGTAACAGAACGATCTGATTAAAATATCAAGATGTTTTATCGAGTACTATTTTCTCATCGGTACTCTTTGAAGAATACTCATAATCTTTAAAGAATTACAACTTTTGGCATATTCAAATCACACCGTCTGCTATTAAAACAGCATATCATCGACATCTGATTATTTCTTATCACTTCATCTTTTTCTCACCAGAAGTCAAATTAATAAATAGTAACTGATATTTTCAAGCGACGATAATTATACTATTTCGAATGTTTTCCGTTTCTTTTATCCCCTCGTCTAATCTGTCCCTTTTCCAGCAACTCTTTTGTCGAAAGTCGACGCATCGCGTGCACTCACTCGAGTCTAATTTTCACTCCCTTTCTTCTCCTTCGTGTGTGTGTGTGCGTGTGTGTATCTGTGCATGCACGTATGCAACCCACTGCTTGTCGAATAACACGAAAGTGATTTGAAAAAATTGTCATTACAGTTAGAAAAATCGTCATTATAGCGACGATTTTCGTTATATACCGTGTAGATGGATTATTGATCCAGGTTCTGGTGACTGCGGGGATGTGGCTCTGTAGGCTGGTCTAACATGCGCATACCGCATCAAACTCACAAGTACAGATTTTTCCTTTCATCCGCTATTTTCCATTTACTTTTTACTTAATTTTCTGTCACGACGAATCAACACATTGACGACCCATTTCTTAATCATCATTACTCACGCTCTTCTTCATGCTTCGTCTCATTTTTCATATTCAATTTCTGACAATAGAATTTTCTCCAATTGAATTTTAATTCTGTTAATGAACAATCTTGTGGTTGAATCAACTATACATGATCTATTTCATACGCGTGGATAATAGGTCAATTTTACAGTCTTATCGACATGTTTCATCATCAATGAGAAAATTTGCACGACAGAGCAATTTTTTGTGAAAATTACAAAAGAAATCAAAAGGATGTTCTAAACTTTCCAAGATACATTCAATTTAATTCTGCTAGTAAGTGATTTTCTCTGTACGTAACTTTCTCTTTGGCAAATTTTATAACATGTTTCGTCGTTAATGAAAATTCGCGCATCAGATGGATTTCTAAATTTTTTGAAATAAGTTCGGAATTAATTGACGATTAGTTTTCTCGAATTTTTTGTTAACAATATTTATAGCGCGATACTTTTTTAATAACAAAAAAAAAATAAAAAGTAGAAAGTTACTGTCAAATCTCAACTCTCATATGTGAAAGCATGATCCAACGTGACACCAAAGTTCGATCGAACAATAGGGAAATAGGGAATTAAACTATCAGTCGCCAAATTTGGATAACAATGGGATCCTAATGCTTCTTGGAAGTTGATAACCAATAATTAATGACTAACAGGGGTACCACAAGAGGTTTCTTTACTAACCAACGTCCATTCAAACTCCGCCTAGCAACAAGGGGGACCTGCATAAAGTTGTTGGGTACGCTCGTCCGATAAATCGAAAGGAATACGCACAACGAAGAAGAACCGTTACCGCTTGGCTTCATGTGCGGAACTAATACCACGAAATATGTATATGAAAGCGTAATTGTTGCCAGAATTTCAATCGGAAACTCTAAGTAGAAGGGGTATCAATATCGCATCTTATATCCCTTCTCTTAATGGGAGGCGCTGTTCTTATTTAATTTAAAACGAAGAATAGAAATCACTGAATCGAATAATGAAGTCTGAATTTGATAACATATTAATTGATATCAAGGCTGATAAATGTAGATGTTTCAAGAAGAATTAACGTAATTTTTATTTAAATCAAAACGAAAGGTGATTATAGATTTGTCTTTCTTTTGTTCTAATCTAGATAAAAATAAAGTTAATTCTCTTTAGAATATCTAGATGCAATTCCAATATTATCAATGACGTATCAAAATTTAGACAGGACAAATTTATTACTTAGTTAAGGTTTTTCCTTCCTTCGTTCTAATTAAGATAATTTAAATTTAAAATACAGAATTAGGTAATGAAATTTATTTCAATTTTGATGTGTTAATTGATCTCAAAGATGCATTCAGATGTTCTCTGAGAAGGAATTAATACTCTTCTTGTCTACATTAGAATGAAAGAAATAAGAATCCAAAATCACAGAATCGAACAATGAAATGTGCTTCAATTTTGATGTGTTAATTGATCTTGACCAAGAGAATTAACACTATTCTTATCTACAATAAACAAAAGAAATAAAAACCTAAACTCAACAGAACCAAATGATTAAATCTAGCTTTCGCGCTTGATTTATTAACTGATATCAAAGGGTGCTTATATGTTCCAAAGACAATTAACGCTAACGAAGAAAATAAAAATCTAAAATCACAGAACCGAGTGAAAAACGTGTTAACTGATACTAAAATTGCTACCGATGGTGCGTTCAGATGTTCTGGAGAGAATTTCTCGAGGATCATCGTATTATATTACGATGATCAGTGCTTTAATCAAGTCCCGCTTACCTTTTGCAAGACGGTTTAAGATGAGATCTTTATGCTGCGCAGTATGAGGCTCTGGAAGCACAACGAGAAGGTAACAACCACTTAGTGGCGACGGTGGTGGATGCTGTTGTTGAGAGCCCGGGTGCACCACACTACCGGTCACCGGTATAACTGGAGATACGTTTTGTTCAATATTTGGTGATATTGTACTTGTCACCCCTCCCCCTCCGCCCTCCCCAGTAGGATCCGTAGTACTCATTGCTAGAACAAAATTAAAGAATCAAATTAGATTAGAAAAAAGAAATTTCATTTAATAATTAACAATTAATATACTTAATAATTAGCCTTACACGAATAAGAGTAAGTCCCTATCAATAATTGGCAATCTATCTACAACCGATTGGCTGTCCCTTTTCACTAATAGTTAACCATATATATGACACCTGACATGTTATGACATCATACTGGAGCTGACCCATACTATTGTCATACTACTTTCATGTATGGCAACTATACCATGATTGATGATCGTTAGTTTAACACCATACGTGCATTTCGTACATGTATGCTACGCATGTATAAAAACAAAAAGCTCGAAACAAAAAAAAAAAAATATTGATCACGTAGTAATATCGAATGCAATTTGTTCTCTTCTATATATTTGATTCCAGCTCTATCTGTGTTCCCAATGATACTATGTACAGTTAGAATATGATGCATGCCAGTTCTTTTTAGATGAAACGAGATTACTTGAATTTTCGCATTTTCATTTAATGCAAATTACTGTCTTAATTGCGCGAGAAAATAAGGAAATAAAAAAGCGATTGAGAATGTTGAACTTCGTGCAAACGTGGATGCACATTTTAGAGTAAACCCTTACCGAAGCAAGAAAATTTCGAAGAGATTTTATGAAAAGGTCACCGCGTCGACACACCGCGATTTCATGCGGACCGTGTTGGCGTTAAGTATTGCGCAGGATTTGCACGACCCTTTCCCTGAAAAGCGGTAGGGCTATGTCCTATCGTCGAATGCGCAGGATCCGAGCTTCTCCGTGAGAACCGACCTTAGATCATTGATCCAAATTCGGGCTAGCTAACTACAAAAACAGGGCATTAAACACCTATTCTTAATAGGAAATTTCAATAAAACGATAGATTTCTTAATGAAAAACTGTAACTACGGAAAGGTACGAATCGGTGTTAAACAATCAATGGCAACTGCGATCAAAATTACATTTATCATGGTCGATGTACTTCCTGAAAAAAGTGCAAG
>KQ435876.1:765970-777395 GCA_001276565.1 Melipona quadrifasciata
AAAAAGTGCAAGAAATACAGAGAAAAAAGAAAAAAAAAAAGTAGAACACCTCTTGTCACGTTGTCATACTCAGCACAATATGTAACACTTTACTCGACAATATTGGAATAAGAATGTCAAACGGACACCCTAGTGAGTATCGGCACTGCAGTCTACCCCTTAGTAACAACCCCTCCCGCAGTCCACCTAGCCGGCCGATAAAATCTATACATAGTTCACTAAAATGTTATCGAAAGTTTCGTGAAATTCGAAACACCGAATAATCTCGTTTGTTAACCTATTAACGCTCGCACCAAGAAACTTTGTAATTATATTTTATCAGCTTACCTCGTTACGTGACACGATTATCCAGTTTTAATTGCTCGATCTTTCGATATACGGTATATAATCCAAGAACGGTGTTCTTTCCACCGGAGAAGACGTAGGTAGCGTTTTCGGGACGAGAATAATATATCCGTCGAGGGAACAATCGAAAACAGTCTGTTACCTTAACAGACTACCCGGTGTAAACGTGCAGATTCGATTTTCCCGTTTTTTTTTTTTTTTTGGTGGCCGACGTTGCGTTGAAAAAAGAAAGAGAAAAAAAAGAGAAGAGAAAAGAAAGAGAGAAGGGTGAGACAGGAGTTTAGTAAAATAGAGGCAAATGGAGAGAGACAGGAGATCGAGTTGTTCGCGAATACGGTGGTAAAAGGGGTGCAAGAGAGAACCGTTGTGGGACACAGCGACACTAAACGTAGATCGGAACGAAGACCAAGACGATGTGTCTCCCTTCTTTATCTGGAGAGATAGGGAGTTAACAACGATTCCGTCGTTTCCGAGTTCCTTTTTCTCTTTCTTTTTCTTTTCTTTTACTACGAATTCACGAATGTCTCTTCTCCCTGTCTGTTCCAAACGATATTTCAAACTCGAATTGACTCGGCAGCAACTCTTGCGTTGCGGGCTGCCGGCTCTCTAACAGACTGCGATACCCTTTGCCGCTACCATGCAAAGACCACCCCCTCTACGAAGATTGTTCCGGTATCCCCACTAGCGATGCGCGTTGGCTCGACTGCTTTAGTTCGCGCAGTCCAGACTATCCGTACCGTCTAGTCGTTCGGTTTTCACACACGTACACATACACGTACGTACCTACACAAACACACATCTCCACAGCATCGGAAACGTCGCAATGTAGGCCCATTTAGATGTATAACGGGCACCATGCTATATACACAACACACATACGGTATGTCGCATACTCGACCAGCCAGAGGTACGACATCGTACCACTTTTAGTTCCACGTTTGCACATGTGTGTGGACATACGTGCAATGTTTGTACGTGTGTAACTGACTGACATGACCGGCAAGCCGGCCGGCGATGTCGGAAAACGCCGGTATCGAGGGAAAGGACTCCGGGCAGCGGAAATCAAGGAAAACCGGGAAAGTATTACTCGAAACTTAGAGGTCAACGTTGTTCGTACTCCGCAGTACGAGTGCGGTTATTTAAGAGAGAATGTTACGAGGTGAAATAATGACCGGCTAAGAAGGCACGCAATGCATCTGTCTGCCATTGTGCCGGCCGGCATACCATGAGAAATTGAGGAACCTTTTCTTATCTGTTATTTACTTCCGTGGTAGTAATTATATAAAACGACAAAACGCCTGTTAAA
This sequence comes from Melipona quadrifasciata, assembly GCA_001276565.1. Taxonomy (NCBI): domain Eukaryota; kingdom Metazoa; phylum Arthropoda; class Insecta; order Hymenoptera; family Apidae; genus Melipona; species Melipona quadrifasciata. The sequence goes on from KQ435876.1 coordinate 767,622, forward strand.
ATAAACAACGATTGTTATAAATATAAATGTCGTGTTTTATTACTGAAAATGTTCAAATGTTTTGAGATCTTCGAAAATTATTCTTACCGCGTTTAAATCTCACGTAAGACACTTTATCTTGGGCACAACACCAATTCTTCTTTTTAGATTTTTATTCAAATTGAACTAGATGCTGCAAGTATTTAACTGACTCATTTTTGTAGCATGTGGTTACTGTACATGACTATATATGAATGTTATGCTTATTATTTTCGTGAAAAAAACATACAATGATGCTAGAACATGTATCATACTTGATGACTGACACATATACTATTTGTCGCACTGCAGGGAGAATCTGTTGCTGTAATTCTTATTGCCTTACTTTATCGTTCATTCTATATCATTAAGACGAGATCTAACAAAAAAAGAGAAACTTGAAATTTCTTCATTTAAATAAATTTAAATTCATTTAAATACAAATAAATAAATATATATAAAAATTAAATTAAATGAATGTTACCTGTTGTTTAATTGTTCCTAAATTAGAATAATTGATTTCTATTTCCTAGTAATTTCTGGCTAAAGATAAACCAAAGTAAACTTCAACAGTTGGAGCAGATAATTATATCATCGGTTCGACACAGGATCAATAAATTCTTCCATCGAAATAATTTGATTCCATTGAATCAACAATTTTATCATATGCAGTTTTTTCCAAATTTATCAGGCATCCTTGCATTATCGTGCCGACTTCATTTTTTCCCGTAATATAAACTTTGTACAAAATAGATTCAATTTTTAATTAAATTTTCATCAAGTTTCGAAAAACTGTCCAATCAAACATTCAGATAAATCTGAAATAGATATATTTTGAGAAATAACAAATATTTTACGAACAGTTATGTTATCAATTACGTAATGAAACTGCTTTAACCATATACAGATGTACGAGCATATAGCTACAACTGCAGATGTAAGCTCTGTTGCTTGATCAGTTACATTTATTTGTTTGTGAAACTTTAAAAAATTTGCAAATTTTCTACTAATTGAAATATATATATAATAATTTTGTAACATCTAGCATTTAGTTCGTATAAAGATAAACAATTATTTGCATTCATTCGGCAAGTTTAAATTCATTAAAAAGAAAAAATTGTAAAAGAACACTATCATATAATTAAGATTCGTTGATCACACGGTCAATACATCGATTCACTGGCCGTCTTCGATTGCCGCATTGCATCTCACAATCTTCAACCCTGTACCTATGAAAAATTGTACCCGATTAATGATACGTTTTTGTTTCAACTTTGTCACGAATATCAATATTTCAAAATTACCTGTATACACTCCTTTCTAATCCTCCAAATTTTTCACTTTCATTTCAATTAAAAAGTATTTCTATTTTTCCACTATTCTTTCTTTTTCTTTTTTTCACATTATTAAATATATAATTATGTATACAAACATAATTATGTGTACATACACACGAGTTTATCTGTATAAATACAATATAATACGTGCTTATTTCATTTATAAAGAAAAGAAAAAAGATAGTCGCGCAGTGCGTTACTAAGAGAAAATTTATCGTGCATCACAATTAGTATTACGAAATATTAGTAGGACATTGTTATTTTCTCTTCTTATTAAATGCTCCTAACTTTCATAATGTTTTCATGTCAAAATATAATACCGAATAGAATTCAAGCGTGATCAGGGTACGAGTCAGAAGTTTTACAGTGCTGGCCATAGTACGCGGCGCTAGTATTGAGCGGCACCCCTTACTAACCGTGTTGAGAATATCAGAAGCCAAAATATAGCATCTCTTCGAGTTGGATACTGTCTCTTGTCGTAATGACGATGCGCCCTACGTTCCGCACTTATTCTACGTCCCTCCATGCAGTGACGTAGGTAAATGCGTTCACACGCGAGACATCGCGACGACACATATGACGTTTCGACGTACACGATATCTGCATTCGATTCAATTTACGACATCTACTCCAACGACGTACATATGTGTAAATCAACTGAAAATCCATCTTTCTCAAAAGTCTGCATTTTTCGAAACATACCTACGTATTTTAATAAACATAATGTTGCACCTAAAAATTAAAAAAAAATAACAAAATGAAAATATCGGATATTTAACTTAAATATGTTTGTCTCAAAAAAATAAACGATTTAATGTCGATAACTAAAAATTAAAAAAAAATATATGTTTCAAAATAGAGTCCCGTATAAAGATACGTACCTAAAATTTCTACTCGATTTTATAGCAATTAAAATACTAATTAAAGAGTCCGTGACTAAAAACTTCGCGAAGCGTGATAAAACACTAAGCGCCTTCGTTCAGGAACCGTTCAGTAATATACGTGTGCACGTGTGCTTATTAAGTACCTTAACATTTGCATCGACATCATTATTACATCGTTCGAATTATTTTACACTTGGCGTCTCCTATAGTATAGTCAGTGATGCGATACTTTCAACAGCTATAGGCGTCGGTGGCCTCCTTTTCAAGATTTCGAATTTTTCTCCAGCGATAAAGCACGTTTACCTCTTGTATCGTCTGCACAACGAACATTAATAGCTTCTCCTTTAATTGTCTACCTCTTGTATTCTAGTTGCACCAGACAAAAAAATGCAAATTTACGACTACTAAGATTTTATAAAGCATTCTTTAATCTTTGGTAACATTGTAATTAAAGTTTTCATAAGCTAATCGAAGATTAATGACCAGAAGGGACAATTATGTAACTGGTGTTCTCGTTGCTCAGTGTTCTACAATTTAAAAACAGTAATTATCATCGTTTAGGACACAACCTCTGTCAATGTTATACAAAAATATATATAAAAAAAAAAAACGAATCCAAAATTGCAAATTTACGCCAAGACAGCAGGGCTGGGCGTTCACGAGGCGCCACAACGACGGCGTCTCATCGATCTGACTAGCCGAATACCGCAGCCACTTACAATATACACAGACCGTATACCAATGCCATAGAAAATCCACGTATCTGCAGAAAGAACTGCCAACTACTGCAAATAGTATGTCGTGTCTTTATAAGATTTTTTAATCGTCTACTTGTCTCGTTCATTACTTGTTAAATTTATCGCCCTTCATATAGAAATAAATTACTTTTAGAAAAACTATTCTGTCTCTTTTCACATACTTTCCTTTTTTTCTTTCTCAGCGAACCTAAAACATGATAATTTATTAAATGTACCTAAGAGTTTATGAACTAGGATAAAGACAAGAACAGAAATAATTAAAAAATTTGCATGCCCTGTGTTTTATTGAAATTAATTTTTCTTTCATGATAATGTAATATCGCCTTTGCCGAACAATTAATAAGCGCAGGAAATAACTATGGAAAATAAAAAATCATGGTGGCAAATACGATTATACGAATTAGAAGCAATAAAAGAAATTGCTATTATGACAGAACAATCAATTTAAATGTTAAAAAAATAGAGATTAGAAAATTCAAATCACATACATTAAATACGTATATCTTTTTCATTCTTGCGGAGTGACAAATATTCTACGGGCACATAAAATTTTCAACAATCTCTCCTACGTGATCAATATATCAAATGTCTAATAGTTCTGTATCGTTTCCCTTGCCCTTTTTTGACGAACACAATGCCATCTTGCGTTTAATTGCAAGTCTCAGTACGATCATATGATTGCACACTATTCATGTGTGTTGTGTTGTGTTGTGTTAGACGTGAAATGATGCTGTACATATGATGCGGTACATATTTAATATCACAAATATATAGCATCTTAAGTAAATAGATTAACAAATTAAAAATAAAATGGCACGATAGATTGAGTTCAATTTTACTGCACTGTAAATCATCACGGGTCTTACGAAAATGACAAACAAAAACGAAGACACGTTTTGTAAAAAAATGCGAAAAGCCACGAGAGAAATTCATTCGATCAGTGACGCATTAGTGAATGCAAAATTAGCATTTGGTAAGAAACAATTTTTTTAATTAACATTTCAATTAATCTCCACTTTTCATTTTTTTTTGTCACTGTAACATATAGGTTAATGTATGTATGTATGTATGTATGTATGTATGTATGTATGTATGTATGTATGTATGTATGTATGTATGTATGTATGTATGTATGTATGTATGTATGTATGTATGTACGTATGTATGTAACACACATTTGATTAAATTCTTCATATCTTCTCTAATTCAACATTCATATCGGAATAACAAACTCTATATTGATCCTGTTATTAAGTAACGCAACGAATATTTACTTTAAGATCATTGTGCAATAAACTAATGATAGATTACATAAAGTTTAAATAGAACTAACATGGGAAATATCGTTGATTTTAAATAGGATTTCTTGATGATTCCGTGTGGGCTGATGGCCTTCTGATTTTCTATGAAATTTTTCGATATTTGGAACTTGCTATGATCAGATGGAAACATACAGAAGTAGGGTCGCTTTTACAAGACGAACTTCGTCGTACCGAGGCGTTTGAGCGTGATCTTGAATTTTATCTGGGAAAAGAATGGACAAAAAATTACAATCCTAGGTAATTTCTTTTGTACAGAGTTTATATTTGTTTTCATTTAAACAGAATTGATATGTAATTAATATCGTATCGGTCACTCAGAGAATTTAAAAACACTCATAAGCTATTTACAAAAGCAATAGATTTTCGATTTAAGATTTGATTTATATTTAATCTCTTTCCAAATTTCAGGGGGAGTGTAACAAAATATTTAAATCATTTAAAAGAAATCGAAAATACGGAACCCATTTTATTGCTTGCGTACATTTATCACTTGTACATGGGTCTCCTAAGTGGTGGAATTATTTTACGCAAAAAGAGACAAGTTATGCAAAAGATTTGGCCGTTTAAAGGATCTCAAACAACTGTTAATAATATTACAGATTTTGGAAACAGTAATATTTACGAACTCAAACGAAATATGCGCGATACTATGAATAGTATCGCGAAAACATTGGACGAAGATACAAAAAATAAACTTATTGAAGAAAGCAAAATGGTGTTTACCTTGAATAATGAAATTATAAGAAGTATAGAAGGTGCAGGCACTATTCTTATTAAGAAAACAATGTATTTCGTTATTCCTGTTATGATATTTCTCTTAGCTCTTTTTATAGCTATGAGGAAAGTATGATGTATATATATATATTCATCTTGAATAGGAATTTCTATTTTATTTGTATGAAAATTGTTTTTAAATTTGAACCAAACATATCTTTTGTTAAACATTCAATGCATGTACATATAAATATTCAAATGTAGTAGAACATTTGTAAAATAACAGAACCTGGTTGTAAAATAAAAAAAAAACTAAATATAGATTATTTCAGATTTTGTTGAATAAAAATAAAATTGAATATACAAGATATTTCTCTTATATAAAAAATAAGTACCTGGTGAAAGTAAAAAATGAAATGCATGAATACGTACATTATTTCGATGATTTTTATCGTGTATTATGTAAGCGTATTTGTATTGTACTTCTGTATAATATTCTGTTGCATTGCATTGTAGTAATATGTCGGATACATGATAACAAAAAGAAAAAAAATTTTTTAATGTCTAATAACTAAAAATTAATAATATACTTAATACTCCGTTAACTCGATAAGTTTGAAAAACCAGTTTGCTGAGAAACTGTTGAGATCACAAATATTTAAAATCACATTTAATTGTAAATCTTTGTACACTATCATTCATTTAAACTTATACAAATATTATAAAAATGTAATATAACTAACGTAAGCTTACTGAGTATGATTCCACATTTTCTAAAATTATTTTAAATAATTATTTAAAATAATTTTATAAACAATCAAGTATTGCTTGCTTGTCAAATTTAAAGTTTGCCCAAATCATTGAACAACATTCCATGGAATGTTCTTGGGCTTCGATTTTATTTATTGGGAAGAAACGCGATGTGCTATTAGTCATTACCGTAAAAGGAGAAGGTATAGCTTTTAAATCTGTTTGCAATTTATTTGCTGCTTTGCCAAATAGTAAAGATTTTATATTTCCATCTGGAAATTTTGGATTTCGAGGTTCCTGAGATGCTTGATCTGCAAAACAAAAAAAATTTTCCTTATATTAGTAAATAAACTTTTAAATTTACTTATAATTAATTCCAATTATAACATTAAGTACCAAACCTTTTGCTAAAGCTTGGGCTTTGTAGCTAAATTCGTTACATTTTACCGACTGAATAGCTGGATCCATTAAAAATGAACATGCTTGTTGAGTTTGTGGACTATCGGTTAATTGTTTGGCAAGTACAGCTGATGTTTCATCTTCATTTTGATCTCCAAATAGATTACGTTTAATCGCTGTTTTGGGCATAACATTTTTACACTCATGTATATTACGTCGATTTCTTGCCGGCGATGTATTAGATTGTCGGAAGTTTTTTATATCTTTGAAGCTTGGAACATCACTCTAAAAACAATTAGAAGATTACATTAATATTATTTTCACATGGAAATACACAATTGAGCAATGGATGATTTAATTACTTGAACAGAATTAGGAAGTAATTGCCGTTTATTCTTTGGAACACTTTCTACATCACCCACGGATTTATGTCTGTGTCTTCGTATAGCGTTTGTATTTTTATCACGTAAATGTTTTTCTTGTATCCAACGCCTCATCCTTCTATTTGGAAATTACAATAGAAAAATTGCACTTTTAAAATATATCTTCAATGTACCTTTTATCTAAATTAATTACTTTTCTCAATAACATAATTATAATTATACATAAATTGTATACATAAACAAGGGTACGACATAATACAAAAAAAAAAGATAATATATGTAATATATACATTATATCTTTAAGATAAAGTAATTCATTACCTTACAAAAGGAATAACCATGAAAAATGCATTTGGACCAACTCCTGTCTTTAGTTTTGGAGTCATATCTTTCTTGCTATTAGGTAAATCCGCAAGAGAGAACCATTCCACATTTTTTATTTCTTTCCTTGTTTTCGGTTGAAATTTCGTATCTTTCTGCACACCGCATATTATGTACAATCTTACTAGTTGCTCGTTTATTGTTGACTCAATGTATTCATTTTCATCTATTAAATTTGAAATATCAAAACCAGTTTCCTCCAAAACTTCTCGAACGGCACAACGAGATGGATCTTCATCAGCATTGACTTTGCCCTTAGGAAAGCTCCAACTACTTTTTGCCCAATAACTTTGAACAAGTAGCACTTTGGTTAAATCCTCGTTCAATACAATTGCTCCAAAGGTTGGAACATTTTGTTTATAGGCGCGCCATTGTTCAAGAATGCTATCTACATTACTTAGATGAGGCTTTAGAAATGGTATGTGAAAAAAGATACGAGCGGTGAATTCTCTCATGCTACATGGTCTCAATTTTGGATTTTCATCCGTACAATAAAAGTCCAAATAAAACCAGTGAGCCAGTTCGACTTGAAAACATATTCGAATCAAATCTCTCCTCTCTTCTTCAGGTACATTGATAATAAATCGACTGAAAATGCCAAAATCGCTCAATATTTTCAATACAAAATTAAATAACTGTATAAAAAAAAAATGTCTCCAAAAATTAAGTTGAAGAACTAACCTGCTTAAATCGTCGAGGATATCGGATGGTATTGTATGATCCACCATTTCCGAAGTTAATCACACGATTACAATATCTTCTTTTAAATCTTTTAACCACAAAATGCACACACAATCATCGTGTATAACCACAACTCACATATAAATGTTGATGATCCAAATCCAGTTTTATTACGCCATTCCATTCTCCTCTCTCTTCTTTTTTTTTTTTATTGGTGCATGCCATTTAACCTCCTTTAATAGTATAAAGACCGCCATATTGTACTGGAGCGAATTTCGAACTAAATAAAATATTTATTAATTTTTCCTTTCTCATGATTAGTTCTTAAACTTTTAGCATTGCTATATTAATATAAGATGCTTTGAGGACATTTATATGTAATTTTAAAAAAAATTTCCTTTTAAATGATTAATAATCAATTATTAATTAGTAATTCTGCAAAATGCCTAAACCAACAAAACAAATTTTTAAATAAATTGTCTAATTATAAGAGAACAATTTACGTACTGAATGCATTTATTTCAAAGCTGACACTTTTAGATATGCTTATGTATAATTTACGTTGTGATAAACTATCATATCTATTTGATACTTAATCAATACATGAATGTAATACACAACAATGAAATGTGTATATAAAGAATTAATAAAAAATATTTCGAATAAATCCGTTTGTAAACAACATATATTATTGCCTTCCTCTTTATAAACCCATTTCAAAAATTCATTTTTTACAAGTATATGTACATATGTAATATTACTTTGTACATTTGCAATATCGTTTACTAGGTAATTAGTTTTAATATCTGCTCTAATATACAGTTTATGTTTTCACTATTATTATTCACTTTCAAATCCCATGTATTTATATCATCCAAATTACATTCAGTTTCTGAATCGTCAATACCTGTGACATATATCTTACAATTAATAATATAATACATGTAAGGATAATCATATTAGTTTTCTCTTTTATTTACCTGGACTAAACACCCAGCCACGTTTGTTCCTAACTAAATCATCTGATTCAATGCGAATTGTTTTACATATATCTCCAAAATTTTCTGCAAACCATTGTATATCAGTTTTCCTTCGCGCATCACTCACTATCCATATAAATTTGCTAAATGCTAAAACAAATTGTCATACAATACCATGTAAAATGTTAATAACAAATTATAATGCAAAATAATTTTCTACCATTATACATTTCTAAGGCCGCACGACAAAAATAACCATAATCTTTGTTCCTAATGTTCTCTCCCCATTTTGCCATTTCAAGGCGATAATTCTCTTTGTATTTACCATCTCCTAAAAGTTCATCAACGTTTAAACCACGGGTCTTAGCCCAATGAAATTTAATTGGTCCAGATAATCTTATAATGACACTCTTATCAGATCCAATTCTAGATTGAAAAAACTATCATTAACATATGACCTTAAATTATATCATTCTTAGTTATTTTATTATCATCGGAAACTGATCACCTTTCGTGCAAAATATTTGTAATATAATCTTTTCCAGACTTTCTCTTGCCACTAAATAATAAAATTATTTGTGGTCTGAATGAATTTTTATGACTTATTTCAGAAACGTCGGTAAACTGATCAGTCGCCATATTGAATTTGCACTTTGAATTTGCCCTTTGCATTAATCATCTAAAGATATAAAATTTAAATATCAAATAGTTTTTTTTACTCAAAAATATAAAAATTATTTTATATAAATAATTGTTTATTTTTGTTAACCATTAAAATTAAAAATATTAAGCATATTTAGGAATTGGGAATTGAATTACAATTGTTTCTATTTGGATAATTTTCTTTCCATATACATGATATACATACATTTATTAATGTTATTATAAATGCGCATATCCGTATAAATTTTTTTCTATTAAATGTTTAAATACTTCTAACTTTTAATACAAAATAAGAAACTAATGTACTCACAGCAAAAATTGATTAATATAAATAAACAAAATCAAAATGCTAATCCAAGAAAAGTATCCCAAAAAGAAGTTGGAAGTGAATATTTACAAAAGGATACAGTATTTCAGCTATACAAAAAGAGAATTAAGTATATATATTAACTGAAAATTATATTTAAAGAACCATAAAATAAACAAAATTACCAAATTAAATTC
>KQ435876.1:778729-789819 GCA_001276565.1 Melipona quadrifasciata
ATAAAGATATTTTCATACTATATTATGTAGTATATAGTATATTCACAAATTATGGAGATACACACAGACTAGCATTAAGACTAGTGATTTAATGATAATTATACCTGAGGTAGGAATCACTGTTATTTATAGACCTATTATTTATATAAATAACAATTATTTGATACTTTAAGTCTCTAGACATACGCACAGATGCCAAAATATTGTACTGCTACTTAACACAATAAAACAATATGTAGTCATTTATAAAAGATAATATTAAAAAACTCATTAGTGCATTTGTGTAATATTAAGTTAAATAGAATAGTAAATAATCTTACTAAAATATCTATCATAAATAATTTTATTATTCTTTATCATTTAATATTCATCTTCCATTTAAGCGTGCGTATGTCATAGAGATCACAAACAGTAAATCTCCTACATAATGTCTTTTATCTTCTAAATTAATGCCTTTTACAGAAAATTATTTATAATTTATATAAACAAGTATAAATAAACATAATGTGTTTATTCTATCACACTAAAGACTAAATAGAATTTAAATTCAATAACAATTATATTACATACTTAGTTATAGGTTTGTGACAAACATGTTCTCATGATATATGTATGTATATCAGTGGAATGCCAGTTGAATCGTAAGATACGATAGTTCATATACCCAAAATTTTTCTTTGTAGCGCAATCCAATCCATGACTTTTTGTTGTATTTTTCTTTTCTCTAACAAAACTTCAGCAGCTCTCTGAAATTTTTCTTCATTTCTACGTATATACATTTTTGCATCTTGTTCCAGTTGATTGATCTTCTCAGGACGTATTTCTACCATTGACAACATCTCCGTTAAATATGGATTAAAGCGAAAGTAAACATATTCAGGTAGAAGGTCGTTTAACGTAGTATGTACAGCTGCATAGTACATCATTGACATTTAAGTATATATTCCATACAATATGATGAAATAATATTTTAGAACTAATTTTATAAATTAATACCTTCTGTATCAGTTGCGCTATCTAGAATTTTATAAAACTTATCCTTCCAACTTGAAATCACTATTTCTGCCATTTTACTGCTGGTGTCATTGATTTGATGTGGCGTTCGCCCAGTTCCAAATGAAATCACACATTGAATTGGACTATTTGGCCATAATTGTTTGGCTTCATGTAATGCAACTGCACATGGATTATTCACTAGTATACCTACATAAAATTAAAACATTGAAGCATTTAAATCTTGTTTTTCATGGTACCGAAATATTCGACTTTTATGAAATATATTAATCTATACCTCCATCTTGATGCAGATATCCACCGCATTTAAATTCTTCAAAATAACTAGGCGCTGCAGCAGATGCTCTAATGGCCTCCCACAATTTGTGTTTGTAAGATCCTGCGTACAAACTTTCAATCCTATGAGGCAAAGTATAATTTCTAAATACATAGGCCATTACACGTTCCTGATTTACAATAGCAGATATAGCTGAAAACTAAAAAAATAACTACTATATATACAATATAAAGATACTTGAGAGAATAATGTATATACATATAATGTATATAATATTTTGTATATTAGTGAGAAATAACAGATACTTTTGGAGCAGCAGGATCACGAACTGTTTTTATAAGAATTTTTTCCCCTAAATTTTCTTGCAATAATTTTTCCCAGAGTGCTGTATCATAATATCCATGGCTCCATACCAAATTACTTGTACCTTTTATTGCACTTTGAGTAAACACTTTAGTACTTAGTTCCTTGTATAATTCGGATATTTCGAATAATGATTTTCGTTTGTGTCCACCTACAAACAACATAATTCTCAGTAAAACTGTTAGATCTTTGAATATTTTAAGAATGTATTATATATACATACCTAAAGCAGCAGCAAGAATAGCTCCTGTACTCACACCACATATGTAATCAAACATTTCATGAGTTTTCTTGCCTGTCAATTGCTCAAGCTTTTTTAACATTTCTATAACTAATACTCCACGCATACCCCCGCCATCAATAGAAAGAATTCTAATACCTTTGCCAGGCAGTGGTTCGACATAACCCAATATTGCTAAAGCTTCTCTAATAGATGCTGAAGTGAAGTTCAAGAACATTCAAAATATTAAAAATACTCTCTTTTACTCACTATCTTTAAATCATTGTATACCTTTAGTTTGATCATCTCTAACTTTTTGTCTAGTTCTAAGCAATATTTTTATTGCTCCTTCCTTAATCGCATAATGCCTGGCTTCTGGATATTGATCAATGTGTACTAATAAATCTTCAATCCTTCTCCAACGTGAAGCAGTTGATTTAGCTGTTACTATAGCGTTCAAAACATGGCGGGTTCTAGATGTAATACTTTGTTGTGAAATATTTTCATGAACATTTATTTTCCACTTTGGTGGTACAATTAATCTGGCTGGTTTACTTTGTACAGAGTTAAATATTAGTCCACCAAAAAAGTCAGAAATACTTTGCGATGCTGCTTTGGCTTGAACTTTAGTTTCACTTGCTTTATCTTCAACAACTGGCTACATCAATTGTTGAACATAAATGTGAAAATTGAATTTTTTTATAAAACTTATTGCATATTATTTAAAACATGTCATTTACCTTTTTATATTGAATACTATCGGTAGATGTTACTCCTTCTTCATGTTCCACTATTGCATTCTCTCTTTTTACTTTACTACTATCACATTTTTCTATATCTGCTGTTTTATTATTGTTTTCAGTCTTTGAAAATTCGAACGTCGATAACTTTTTCAAAGCATTCATTTGCGAGTATGTCACCCTTTGCAAGAAATCTAGCCAATGTTTGGAAAATATGACTTGTAGATTTTTATCATAACCAGCTTTGCTTAAGTGATCCTTTAATTGTAATAAAAGTTTTGAATGATTCTGCATAGTCATTTTCGTTTTCCATAAACCGTTCAGACGTTTTAACAATTTATTTTTGTTAACGCTTCCACTGTACCCTTTACCCGTAGCACTATCTGTGAACTGTCTGCAAATACAAAACATCAAACATTTTACATATATTTTACTACAATGTAATAATACACTTTCATCGAAAGCAAAACATCACAATCGCAAATTGCAAAGTGTTGACAAATTAATTTAATATAAAAAGCCTCCAAAAATGGTTTTATAGCAACAAATGAGTAAAATCAATGAAACTAATTGACACATTGCGAGTACAGATTGAAAGATGCATGATGCAAAACGATTTGGTAACTTGACATTAATTTTTATGAAGCAGACATTTATCCGACAAGCGTAATTATTAATTTGGACGTAAGCCTAATAGTACATATATATATTACGTGCATTTACATATTAAGCACGAACACAAACAAACGTATTTACGTCATATCATATAAATATAAAATAGCAGAAAATTAAAGGTGATTTTTCGCAATAACGACAAACGAGAAGGTGTGACTTAATATTTTACGGTTTACCTCGATAAGACGATAAATCGTTGATAATATTTGACACTTTGATAATATCTTATAACGTTTCGTGTCATTCTTAATTCGTTTCGTTTTACAAACGACAAAGGTGATGTGAGGACAATAAAACCTTATCGCACTAACTGATTATTGATTCACTGAGAACTCCACTCGTTTTCAAGTTTGTCAAGTTTCTGTAATAGTTTTTATTGATCAATATTATTATCTTCTTAATCAATACTACTATTTTCCTTCATCCATCATTTGAGGTTATATTTCGTCGTGAGTTTATTCGTTGAACAATTTCGAACAACTAAATAGACAACATCTGATTCTATTTATATAAAAGAGCGACTGTCGCAGTTAGGAGGCCCGTAAATAAAATGGTATGATCCTACTCCACCAATAAGATTTCTAGCCAGAGGTGTACAAATTTAACTTTGTCCACAAAAGTAATTGTCGCGTAAGTTAAATACTAACAGTATCGTTTGAGATCTTTGTTTATGTTCTCTATACGCAAACATAATATTAATAGATTTTACCTTACGATTCTGAGTCACATGCATGGAATGCATTCGGCGATCAATTGAGAACAACGATGAGTGAAAATAAGTAATCATTCAGCGATCTACAAAGTCCATTTAATTTATTAACTTTTCCTTTCTTTCTGAATCGCGATATTCTTAGAAACATCTACATTTCCGTGTAACTACTTTATTAGGTAACATAATCATTTTAAACTGCACGACACCAGCGCCCCTATGATGGAATGCTGAAATAAAATTTGAATTGGTCAATAGATATTTTTAATTATACGAACTTAAAGTACTCGAAGGATGTTGTTTTTCTTCATTATTAAATAAATAAGAAGTAAATAAGACTGTTTTACGACTGTATAAAATATTAATACTTTATTTTTCAATCGACCGTGCGTCACATCGCGCACAATGGGATATGTACAAAGTTCGTCTTACCGAGGCGAGTTCATCTTCGCCTGGTACAACCAATCGCGCACCTACCGATTAAAAATGTTTTTACGTGCTAGGTTTAAAAAGTAACGCAGAAAGTGTGGTTTGTTGCATCCGTCTTGTTTTCTTTTTCATGCCTCTCTTCTTTTTTTTTTTTTTATTTTCTTCTTCACTCAAAAAAAGCTACACATGCTGTTTCGAGCGGTGTATGCGGTGCCTGAGGTATATCAGTGGTACGTCTATTGCGTTGCTATACTTCGAACGAAAAGATCGGGAAAACAACTGACGAAATGTATTAAAGTAGTAGTAGTAGAAAACAACAGTACTATGTATATGCGATCGATGCGAGTTGATCGCCGAACGCGTGCAGTATTTAAATCTGGCAGTGAATTCTCGTCACGGAGAGAAGCTGAGTCTCCGAATTTCTTCTCCGCGCAAATGTCTATCGTTAATCGCGGAACGTAGGTCGAGATCAGGTTCGCTGAGATGATGCGTGATCACATGACATTGAATAAAAACGTCGAACACTCTCGCATCGAACGGGGGAAAACAAGAAATGGAAAAAACAAAGATCGCGCGTTTAACGATTATTAAAAAAGGAAAAAGAAACTAAGAAATTGCTGTGACGCTAATTACAAGATTATCTTTTTTCGTTCGGTGGTGTTAAAGAAGGAAAAGAGTGTCGCAAGCTCGTCGTGTTCTTACAAAGCTAAAACAGGGGCGGAATAACGGGGTTGTTCGATTGGAACGAGACGCGTTTTAGGAACAGGCTCGCAACCTAGGGTCACAGATCTCCAACGATTTCTGTTTCATCGGAAGTGTAATTCGTTCCGTTTTCTTTTTACGATTTGTAAGATTGTTAAGTCATTCCAACTATCATTTTATCATTTGCTTTTTCTAGGATTCATCCGTTGCTCGTTGACGTTTTTATAACAATCAGATATGGAATTGTTGCATGAGAAAATAATGAAGACTGTTGTGTAAATAGAGTAAAATAAAAAGTATCGATACAAAAATTCAAAAAGGAAATTCGAAAAACGTCAAGAATATAACGTTAAGAATTTGAAAAAATTAACATACGAAGCTAGACAAGTTAATCTATATAAATGCAAAGTACATATTATCAAAGTAGCATATAGGGACCTTCAAAACAAAACAAAAGGATTCTTCAGAAAAGACTATCTAAACACATCTGTTGTAGATCCCGAATCGAAAACAAAATTAAAAAAGAAAAAGAAATCAGAAAGCAATATATGCAATATCTATTACTGATAAAATGAAGATTCTTAAAAAAGCGTAAATCCTAAAATTAAACGCGATGCCGTACATCGCAAACAAATGCAAAAAAATAAAAGTACTTTACTCAGGTTTTTAGGACTGATACTTGCGCGTAAATCGAATACGATTCTCTTCACTCAACGCCTATTGTGATATTTCACACAATTTTTCTATTTCGAATTTTACTTTTCCTTCTTCAGAATAAAATGTATATCGTGCATATGTTATACACTATGCATACCGTAAATCGTGGTCAGTTAATCTGTTCCAAAAAAAAAAAAAAAACTATGTTTATCTCTTGCGTCTACAATTATAAAATGAAAATTCGCAATAAAACGACGCAAACTTTCAAGAAAAAATTTCATCGATCCTCCAACTCGGATCGAACTTACAAGAAAATCTGAGACCCTGCATCAAGGCACCGTCACTTTCGGTTTACAATTGCTCGACGTAGCTCCGATGCGTCCCTCCCCCGTCTCTCGACAATGTTCCCATTTTTCCAAGGTACACAATGATACGTGTTTAAAATATACAAATATTTATATATACATACACATATATACGTCTATTTGTATACATACTGTACATAGTACACATACATAGTATATACAAATATACGTATATATGTACATATAAGTGCGTGCACAGAGAACGCATTACCGTACGCTAGTAGTACAAGTATGAAAAAGGTCAGCCATGCGTACATCAGCCTGTATATCATTCGTTTTTTCCTTCATTCTCCTCTTTTATATTATTCGATCTCTCTCTACGTTGTACTAAGATTTGGTTATTTGAAGAGTATATTACTAACTAAGTTTCGCTTTGTGGCACTGGGCTATCTTCCCAATTTTCTTACACCTTTCGTATTTTTTTTTTTTCCTTTTATCTTTTTCTTACTTCTTTTAATCGGAATGCGCAGATTCATTCACTTTGAGCACGAACGAAACGCGTGTACTTCTTCCTGTTCTCTTTTCTTTTTCGTTTAGAGAGGAATTCGCGTTCCCCAAACTTCGTCTCTCCCTCTCTCTCTCTCTCTCTCTCTCTCTCTCGTTCTTTCGTTCTCTCGTTTACTCTAGTTGACGCACTTTAAGTACTAACAGAGTTTATGGATTTTTTAATTATTTTTTTTTTTCTTTTTTGTCTCTTTTCGAATGAACGATGGACGCTAGGCCTCAACTACTGTCGTTTGAATTTCTGTTACTTATTTTTGGGATTCATGTTATTTCATCTATTTTCGTCGTTTTGGTCTCGCGTCGGGGATAATGCTACTTCGACTACTTAGCGATCTAATTACACGTACAATACAGCGTATATTAATGGGGGGGAATAGCTTAAATGTTTATATCTCGTTTTGTAAATAGACTTCGTGATATAATGACGATAAATATATGTTTTGGACGAACGATAGTAGTTGAGGTTCGATTCTTCTGGTGCTGTGGATCTGTATGTACGACCGGAATCTCTGGTTTTGGCATTTGGTTCTCTCTCCTTTTCGTGGAGATGAAAAATTTGGAAGGGGTTGAGATTTATATATGTACAAAGACCTAAATTCGAAAATTTCCTTTTAATTGCTCTAATTTGAAAAAATTGGACGCACTTCGAGTGACAACCTATGATTCGTATAAAATACACGCGTATCGAATTTCATTGTTCCGGAATATTCGAAACTTTTTTTTTTCTCTTTTTTTATTCAGACTACTTTGTATTAATTAGTAATTCAGACGAGTGTTGCATCGTTTGATTTTGTACTTTGAATCTTTCTTCCAAATGCTTGCGCTTCATGAACAAACACGAGAAAGGAAAAACATTCTTACATTACGTATAAATGAAAATTCTATAAAATCTCACGTACCGCGAGTGTTTGACAAACAGAGTAAAAATCACAGCACCAAAAAATGGTTCAATTATCAAACGATATATCTAAACATCCGGTCCTACTCTCCGTTACGATTTCTTTTTCGCTTCTCGATTCTGCCGCTCTACCACGTTAATTGTCGTTCTATCTTACATGGATTACATGTTAAACTCTTAATCGTACGCCTCGTATAGCTTACCTACATATATACAGTCGCGGTTTCGAAAGAAGAACAGCCAATTGTACGCAATTCGTTATTAAAGTCATCTTCTTGTCAAGTTCTTTAGAAGAAACTTCAAGAATCAGTTCTGTTCGTGAAATTATTTTTTTAGCCTATCTGGTAAACAGACAGTGGTAATTTCATAATAATTCGCTAGCTTGTCACTTTTGTTATATTTAATTTAACGAACTTAAGCGTTGAATCTAGTTATATGAAACATACTTATTAAAACCAATATGTATATATATATACCACTGAATCATAAATTGAAACAACTCGACGATTGTATCTATTAATTCTTAAGCGGTCTGATTAATTTTAATTTTAGACTAATAATTATATCATATGTTGATATAATTATACACGTTGTTTGCATTATATTATATGCTGATGCAATTGTTTGAAAATTTATATAATCTCTCTCTTATCTTGTTATGTTCTCAATGTTGCAATGTTTCCTGTATCGTGCCAATTCAGTATAAATTACATATAATTAAAATTGACAGTTCGCTCAAGAGTTAATATACTCTAAAATGCACATGATTCAATGCTCAAAAGTTCCTTCTAATTTCGAAACTCTCTCTCTCTCTCTCTGCATTTTCGCATCTTTTTGTTCTACCTTTGTTTTTTTTCCTTTTTTCAATTTTCTTCGCATACGAAAAATTCGACACACTCGCGCACACACGCACGTACAATCCACACATCCACACATCCATCACGTGTCGAGCGTTCACAGATGCACTGCGGGCGCGGCACAACCGATCTTAGGAACCGACTGGAATAAGCGACGGGTCGCGCCACAGCCCTCCGGGAGGAAAACTCATTTGGATAAACGATTATCGTAAACACAAAAGAAATAAAATACAAAAGAAAAAAAGACGAAAAGAGAACTATCATTCCTTCTCTTCTCTCTAAAAAAACGTTTCTCTGTTCCATTCGAAATCTCGCTGCTAATAAACTTAATTAATTACATGTACAATCAGCGTTTCTAATTTTCTTTCTTTCTCTTCTCTTTGTCTCTCACCCACACACACATACGCACGCACGCACGCATACATCTTGTGTATACATAATGTGTACATATATATATAATAACTTTCGTCGTATGTATACCTATGTACAAAACACTAAGTGACTCGACATGACTATATGTATTCTTTATTTCTCGTTTTCTGTTTTTCTTCTCTTTCTCTCTTTTTCTCTTCCTGTTTCTATTTCCTTTCCTATCCTCTCTTTTCATTTCCATTCTCTTTAGTATCTCGATGGAAGAGAACTGATCCGCGCGTTCTTTTTATCCTTCCCCTATTTCTCTCTCGCTTTCTTCTCTTTTTAAACGACACGATGAAATTGACGTTGGTAATTTCGTCGCTCGGCTACTAAAAATTAAGTGTACAGTTCTATTACGAAATAGAATGCGTGAAGCGTATTGCATTGCCTTCCCTCGAACGGCACCGCCTTCTTTCTTATCTCCTCTCTTCTCTAACTCTACTCCTCTCTCTGGTCTCTGTTCATCAACAGCCTTCCTCGAAACTAGTTGAAACGTCTAATATCTTTCGTTACTTTTCACCTTCTCTCGCGAAGATGCTCGTAAAATCACGCGTCTTATTTATTTATTTATTTATTTATTTATTTATTCTTTCTCGTTTCTTTCTATTCGTTTTATTTCTTACGTTCGAGTAACATCGATTTCAGTATCAATAACATTCGTTATTCCTTTTCTCTCTTTCATTTCAAGTTTGAAATTACACACAGTTTAGCTCTGTTCATTTCTTTTTTCGGTATATATCGATCAGCTATTAACCACGTTGCAGATCAGTTTCTTTACTTCTTTTCCAGATTAACGCGAAATGATCCGATCAAAAGCTGACATTATCGTGAAAGTTTCCGAACGTTGTATTATCGTACGTGCAGCAACAACATGTTGCATCATAATTGCGCGACTGCTACGAGGGGGTAGGGAAAATGGAGCACACGCTCGTGCTTTCATGTAACACTATTTCATGCAACCTAAATAAACAGCAGTTCGAACAAGCCTAGTTTTTCTTCCTTTGCCAAGTTCCTTTTTTATAAAGAGAGAATCTAATTTGCAAAAAGTTTAATCAACGCTCGAACGAAGAAAATAAACGTAAAAAAATAAAAAAAAGAAAGAAAAAGAGAATTCAAACGTTTTCGAGTTCGGCATCTTCGATCGATAAACCAATCCCTTCTCACCCCTCCTGCTGCAACGCCAATAGAGGGTGTTGTACTCGGCGAAAAAAATAAAATAAAAAAATATAATAATAGTAAAAGAAAAGAAAGAAGTCTCAGAAAACTCTAGATCACGATTCGAGACGAACAACGCAGTCTCTCTGTCAATGAACTGAGAACAAAACCGATCCCGACATACGCCTCGAACGATCGGAGATGCGCACGAATTCTTGCAAATAAAAACGCGTACAACTAAATAACAAAGCGGGCCCACCGGTTCAGGGAACCAATTTGGACCCTCGTGTGTTTCTTCATCTGACCCTCCCTCATATATATATACACATACATATACGCATACATATATAGAAAAAGATTCTGCACGCGGAATTACGATTCGCTTTTTGGGACGATTCCCCTCGGCGCTGGATCGTTGCTCGATCTCTCGACTAAAAACTATAACACAGCTGTTGGATAGCTAGATAGCTAAATAGATCGACTAAAACTTCTAAAACGTTTCGTGCTTCGTTTTCCATCGATCGCGAGACTCTCTCGTCGAGCACACGCTCGCGGGAAACAATCATCCTTCGCTCGGTAGTCGAGCATGCGTTTAAGAGGGACTTTACGTAGTTCTTTGAAAAAGAAAATTAAAAAAAAAAAAAAAAAAACTGTCCCTAATCCCTCGATGTCCCTTTCTTTTTTTCTTTGTTTTTTTCTTTTTTTTTTTTTTTTTTTTGGTTCTACAGAATCTACAGAATCTTCAGCAATCCGTTCAGAACACTAAAATATCGAACACATTTCAAGATCTCCGTCTCTTCATTTTTTTTTTTTTTTCTTTCTTTCTTAAAGATGATTCTGTTCACAGTGGTGACGAAGGGAAAACCAAACGGCGTTTCGCTCGAGCAAGCGCAACGTATTTCATGCATCTCTGTCCATCGCGTTTATCCATCTGTGTTTCGTGTTCCTCGTTTCTTCTCTGTCATTTTTTCTCTTTTTCATTCATTTCAAGAATTTTCTAGCGCGTTTTTCTCGACTCGAACGTTTCCTCGTCACTCTTCATTTTCTTCTTAGCCGTGTCCCTCAATATCGTTGTCGTCGTCATCGTCGTCGTTGTTATCGCTGGGTATCG
>KQ435876.1:794932-819401 GCA_001276565.1 Melipona quadrifasciata
GTGTTCTCGTGGATGGTGGATTACCAATGGAGAACGACATTCCTCGATCAAGACCACCCTCGCTCGATTGATTTCCATTCTCCTCTTTTTCCTCTTTATTGTTCTTTGGTCATATTGGTCATATACAGAATGGATTCGTAGTTCGTTTTTAAAATTTTAATCTCAAGTCTTTTTGTTCCATCTTACTTCTCAATTGCGAAACTTTGGAAGGAAAAATTTCTTTCTGCTACTTTCATTAATTTTTGCTTTAATTTTGTTTAATTTCTCCGGTTTGATTCTCTTTTCTTTTAGAGTTTATCCCTTTTGCATTTTAATTCTTTAATTTTTTTTCTTTCATCTTCTCTCTTTTATTTTTAGTTATATTTTAGAACAAAGTTTGATTTCTTCTCATCTCCTTCAGACTTTGTTTGTTTCTTCCGGATTTTTAAAAATTTTCACCTTTTTTAAATCCTTTTTTTTTTCCTATTCCAAGATTTTCTTTTTACCTCGATGTACAATGTTTACAGAATCTTTTATAATCTATTCACACACATACAGCTTCTTTTCCACATTTTTCTGTCTCCGTAACTTTTCTAGATCCCCTTGCCACAAAACTCTCTTCCCTCCCTCCTCCCATATTCAATTCCTTTTTACTTTCTTTTTTTCTCTTTTAATGACTGTTTTCACTGTTAGTTCTTGAGTTCCTTCGCGTAATTCAATATTCCTTGGGTCTTCTCTTCTGGTACCAAGGTTTTAGTACAATGCTCATTCTTCTCTTGATAGACCTTTTCCTGAACTTCATCACGTACTTCATCTTTATTTCCTTCGTTCTCTTCTTCTCGTACCTTCTCTTATTCTTGTTCGCTTTTGAAAGTCTACTCCACTTTCTTCCTTTCTCAGTCTCCTTTTCATTCTGATGGCACCTCATTTTTAATTGTGCTTTCTTGATGGCGCCCCTTTCTTGGCATGCCTCTTGTCGTATTCTGCTTTTTCGGGCTCGTTCTCCTTTTTTTTAAGATCCCTCTGCACTTCTCTTCAGTTTACTTCCACATTCTACGTACCTTTTTTTCGTCCTCTTTGCATCTGAAATGACGACTAAATTAAAATCTCTTCCCTAGCTCTCCATTCGTTCTTTCTGTTCCCATGAAAGTCTACAAAAGTAGAGTGTGAAACTTTACAAATTTAGTATATTTTGCACGAGTCTGAACAACTAATATACTAACTAGCTAATCTTATTATTTACTGGTAAACTTTACTTTCTGACGTTTTTCTTTTCACAGTGAATAATAAAATATAGAATTCGGAGACAGAGATACTTCCATCTAGATTAAAATAAAAATTGAGATTTCAATGCATTCTCAGGACTCAAAAAAAAAAAAAAACCCAAAAAAAAAAAAAAAAAAAAAAAAAAAAAATAGTATATGAAATGAAATATATTGTATTTACTCCATCAAGCAAAAATCTATAAAAAACAAAACGAACGAGACTAAACTGAACCAAGATGAGATAAATCATATTAAAATGGAATGAAACCGAATAAAATAAAATAGAATGAAATAATACTAAATTAAAAATAAAACAAAGCAAAATAAAATTGTCGTTCGTGTCGATTGCATCAGTCCAGGTGATGAAGACAATTTCTGTTGAAAATTCGCGCTCTGCAGGACCAAGGGCGTGGAATATGCGAAAAAGGTGACCCTCCGGTGAGCCCTGGTTCACTGGACCTTCCGCGATTCAAGGAAGCGGCTGGAATTCGTGGCGCCGTTTGCTTCTCTTTTCGTCGGTGAAAAAGAGGGTCAACCGACTCGAATCGAGCTCGGGCGAGCTACCTAGTTTGGCTCGTGAGAAACAATCATCGTCTCCCCGCTTCTAGCCTTTTCTCCTTCTTCTTCTGGGGACCACCGCCAGGAGGAGCCCGGCCAGACGACGAAGGACGATGGTCCTTGCTTTTTACCATCCTCGCTTGTAATAACAACCGACTGGCAGCAGCCAGAAGGGGATTTAAACGTGTCTTGCGATCTCCTCGTGTTCGACGCCCCCTTCTTCTTTTTCTTCCTCTTCCTTTCGTGCTTGTTCTTCTTATTCCTCTTGGTTCCCACCATCCTTTCTCTCTCTCTCTCTCCTCTTCGTTCCTTTCGATTCTTCGATTTTTGTGAAAATAGTGAAACTATTATCGTTAACACAACGATTGTGCGTTTGATAAACAAATATCGACTGTTTGACGATTGTAGATTATAGATGGGAGATTTAAATTTAGAAACATTACGTGAAATTGCACAAAGTGCGATAAATAGATTACAATATTTTGTGGCATTTTCTTGTAAATGAAAGACTCAGCGAAGAATTGGGACAAGTAGAATATTCGTTACTGTTTTTAGATTTGATTTTTAATAAAGTTCTTATCTAAAGAATTTTAGTATTTCGAATTCTCTGCTACAATTTAATCTTAATCCAAGCTCCCTCAGAATAAAAATCACGTCTTTTTCATGTAGATTGGTGGACTATTTCGTTAATATTTAAAACGATCGTGATTAACAGAAACTTTCCACTCACAACTCGTGTTATATTATTACTCATTAATGATCGTGATAAATATGTCAAGACTGTACAGTACACGATATCTACAAGGTTATATATGGTTCATGATTAATGATCGTAGGAAGACTATAGTCATAAAGAATCTGCGTCTACTTCGATAAAAATAAACGCTCAAAAATACCCATTATATGTTTTCTTAATCCATCTCTAATTAATCCATCAAATGTCCTTTTTAACTGTGACGCGAGATTAAATACGTATTTTGAACATCTAAAAAATACCGATTGTCACGTACCCAAAACACTTTCTTCACTTCCCTCGTATTTTCTACAAAATAATTATTACGGGGTTACAAATCCCTGCACTTTCGTTATATCGATCCACGCGCATCGTTTTGCTTTCTGCCGATAATTGCGCGCTATGACCCATTTAAACGAAGAAGGAGAGAAGCTAAAGAAAGAGAACGAGAGAGGAGAAGAAAGAAAGAAAGAAAAAACGGAACGCGTGGAATCGATTCAGGCTAGTTACGTGCTGGTTTCCGTCGGGTGCATTATACTATTCATTAACGCGCGAGTTAACGATGCACGTTCCCGATTGTTTACGATGCCGTGGCACGATTTCTAACGAGGCTAACAATGAAAGTCCGCGCGTAAAAATTGCATTTTAAAGCGTGTTGCGCGTTTACTACGCGTTGCGCCACGCGATTATCATATCTAATTAGCGCCGAATTTCAATATTCGCCTGAAAGTTCCTCGCTCGGCCAATTTCTTAGCTCTTTGAAAGAACACGTATCACGTTTACACGCTTTGAAGGAATATTCGCGGTCATTTGATAAATTCAACGAGACAAAGTTTTCCACTTGGGAACAAGGCAAAACGTTAAACATTTAATGAAATATTTTTCAACTTTACCAACCGCCACAGTCTGAGTTTGACTCGTTATCAAACGTTCCTCGACTTTGATGACCATTACAGTTTGAGCAGAGGACTGGATGTGTACGTTTTGTTCATATTTCAAAGAATTGTTGAAGTTTCACCGTTTCGCCTTGAATTTACAAGTGTCACGTGACGTGGTGATTTATTGCCCGATGAATTGAAACATGAAGCATATAAATGGAAGAAACGATAATGATTGCGTCCCTTTTAATGAACGAATGCTCGCTCCATGCGCTTCCGGTCCACCGTCGCGTTCAAAATGCGTATACGAGTCCCTGATTGTAGATTTAAAATAGAGAGGAAAAAAGGAAGGAAGATAAAATCGTGTTATCGAGCTTTTGTAAGTATTCGAATATTTAGCGAGCTGTCGCGATGAAAAAAAAAAAAGAAACGCACGAGAGCGTAAAATATGCGCAAGAATTTATTAACCTTGTTGATTATCATCATCCAGTTTGCAATAATTAGAGCGTTATGAAAAATAAGTGTCCATATGCGCAGTTTGAAATATCGTTCGCATTTTGCGAACGCAGAACGTCAATAATAAGTGGGACGAATTATAATTTTGTTTTTTTAGAGCTCGACGTATCTGGCTCATTGTCGACGACGTTTCAAGGCCGAAATCTTTTCTGGAAATTTCTTCCTTTGTAAGTGACGACTAATTCGTTCGTAATTCTTCCCTCAGAATTTTTATAACGAAAAATTCCGAAAATTTCGATCTATAATTCAGCGCTTTATTTGCGAAAATTGACACGACATTGTAAGTAAATCTCAGACCGAGTGCAAAATGACACCTATGTGTTGCTCTTCTAATTTCCAATGCTAATTTCGCCAATTATAATTCCGATTTCCGAAGAAGGACACGTTCTTGATCCATAAATAATCAATTCGACTTATTATTCTCCCGTGAAATTCTTAGTGCGTTATCTATTGAAGCGGTCGATCAAAACAGTATCCGTTCGCGCAATATCGTTCCACTGTTCGGGAATGCAGATACACTTTGCACGCGCGATTCAATTCAGCTTTCTTAAATAAGGAAAGACCATTAAGAACTGACTACATTTCAAAGGAACGAACAAACAAGCAAATAAAATAGACGTTGACATCTTCGACGAAGCGTGAGTTGCATTAGTAACATGAAATGAAAGTTTAAAATACGTGGAAACTCAAGGTTTGATTGAAGTGCCAACAAAAAAGAAAAATATCCCAGATTTTAATTAATTTTAAGTACATTTCTAAAGCATTCCTACAAGTTGGTTTTATCTTCTAAACAAAATTTTTTCCAGACTCGAGGAAAAACTCTCTAGATTCCGAGTCCCCGAAATCGAAAATCCCTAGGGGGAAAAAAAAAGACTCCAAAAACACGCGACGATTACCGAAACGATTATCCAAAATTCCTAAATATGAACTGTCTAAATCCAAAACTGCCGAATTCGAAATTCCTGAATATTCAAATCACTGAATATGTAGCTAAATCCAAAAAAAAGAAAAAAAAACGACGCGTTCCCGTCGACTGAGGACGCGCCATGGTTAAAAATCCTGTGCACCTCATTTAGCTTCGTTCCCTCGAATTTTCCACGGTGCGGCGGCCACGCACTCGCCATGCACGCCGGTCCCACATACGTAAATACATATGTGTATATATATATATATATATGCAGACAAGTCGGGTAATCCCGATCGTTTCTCACCTCTGGCGCTCAGAGCGATGAAGGTCTGCGCGTGCCTCCTGACCATCACCGGGTCCCAGGTACGCGGCACCGGCAGTCTGCTGAGGATGTGCATCAGGAAGTCACCGGGCGTTACAGCCGACAATTCCCATTTTAGCTTCGAGACGACCAGCTGCTCCCACCTCTGCAACAATCAGCCAGACGGGAGAGGTTTAGACGATCGTATCATCCGATTTATCTATCTCGTTACGTTGGCGGGATTTTCTAGTCTGGGGCACAACGTCTCAAAGGGGTTCAACTGGCGGGTAATTGGTGGGAGACGACAAATCTCGAAAGGCGGAAAGCTTTTACGCGCGATTTTCAAACGTCGCGCAAGAGAAGATAATTTATTGAAAAATGAAGACGGAGATATTTTGTTGATTCGTCGACGAAATTTGCTTCCCAGATTAAGCAAGTTCAACATTAAGTTGAACGGAGCTAAGCTCTCTGTTCAGAATTTTTCATGTTTCATAAATACATAGATTAGGCTCAGTCACTGTACGTGAATGTATTTAATATACCATGCGAGGGTAGAAAAATTATTCCAGATGATGTATTGGACGATGAGTTAAATACATGTGAGAGAGAGTTAGGAATTGCTGGTTTCGTATTTGGAATATTATCCAGCATGAATTCTATGGAGCTATAATTTAAATTGATGACGAGATTTATGTCACGAGTATCTTACAAGTCGAAGACTCTTCTCGTTTTTTGTATTCTGCGTGTATTATAAATTCTAATAAATTTTGCTCTATTTGTTAAACACCTTACAAATTTAATGTTATAATCATCAAATTTTATTCGTGTAACATATATTTTATAACTCTTCGTATGTAAACACTCGTTACGCACTTTATAGTTTGAATACGTGCTATTCATGGTACGTAAATATATTCTCGATAATGTTTGACCGTGAGGTAATTTCATAATAAGATGAAAAATTGAGTTTCTCGTTGAAAGTTACTTTCAAATACCCCATCGTATCGTGCATTAAGATATTTCGCGCGAGACGTGACGAGAATACAAGGAATTCCACGTGTTAAGTGTTTAATGCGGTGGATATCCTCTTTATGCTACACGTTCAGTATACCGAGTATCACTGATACAGTCAACCTTTCCCATCGCATGTTCGCGATACACTGAACATCCTTTATTTCCCGCGTTTAATATGCCTCATATATACTTGCCAATTTACATATTCGATACTTCTCATATCAGCAGCTCGTATCGTATCGAGGGTACTCGCAAGTATTATTCATGCTACCGTGAGATCCGTTATGTTGAAACGTAATCAAGATAAACATTAAAGTCGTTCGAACGCACCATCATGCGTGAACTTCTTTCTATCGAGTTTGCTGCTTTATTCAATCACTTCTCTTTTTTTGGAAATAATTACAGGCTTGTTAAAGATAAGCACTTCGATCGGGAGGAAATCATGGGCAATCAGCAGGCAGCAAGTACAGGATAATTCAACTGTAAGGAGTCAAATCTTTTTTTTACTCTTTTGGATTACGTATTGAAGATCTTACATTATATATATTATTATATACATATATATTTTTTTTTTCAGATAGAAATCTTTCCTTTCTTTAGCACACGTCATTCTACAATATACACAGATGCAAAAAGATATAAATTAACATGGTCGAAAAATGACTAGTTCAAAAGTTAGTAACTATATTTTTTAATTCAATTTTCAAATTAGAGAAGTCCTCCATTTTAAAGAATAATGTAATTATAAAATTGCAATGTATGTGCAAAAGCGACAATTGCCCCCCCTCCGTCATCTTCTTCTAATTTCAACCAACAAAAACATATCGCTTCTTACAGTTGCGTGAATCATCCTGTAGAGCAAAGTTGCGAGCGGGTACCACGCGTGTATCGTTCCTGATCGTAGGCAACCGTGTACGTATGTACGTACACGTACGGCTCTCACTCCTTTCCGTTCTCGCGGATGAGCTGCTCGCTCGAGTACGTCGTAGTACCCTCGTTTTCTCTCGACCGTGAAATTACACGGCGGCTATACTACGTGGAGTACTACGCGTCCTTCGGCTTGATTAAAAGTCCATTGAATTCGGTGGGTATACACGCCACTACTCCAAGGCTCTGAGACTCGGCCTCTTACGAAACTTGGCGTGGCGTGACGTTTGGCTTTCGTCCGTTCGCCAAATAAAGCGCGATGGCCTCGTGGGTCCTGCTTGTTCCTTAATGAATCGCCATTAGCATCCTCGTGTTAAATAGAACGTCTTTGTTCGACGGTCATGGGTATCTTCCGTTGGTACTGGGAAAATTACTAGATTTCGCAGTAATTTTAATAGTAATTTTTCTATTAATATTTATTCACTATTGATATTTACCAATAATATTTAGTATTAATAAAACAGTAATAAATTATTAGTACCGAGAATTATTTGAATACGTCGTAGTATCATACTTTTATATACAGAATCAGACTCGTTGTGTAAAATATTTTATATTTCACGTGATCGTGCAATTTTATGTTGTTGACAGAAATCGAGGCACCTACGAATTATTATAAGAAACATTCCACTTTGGACATTTCATGAATTTTTATGTATTGCCCGTATTTTGTGGATTTTTATTTTGTGGAACATCTCAGAAAATTTATTTGTTACTATTTTTATCTGACAACTTGTCAGTCAATTAATTTGAATGTGACCAAAACGTAAAATACTTATTGAATTGACCTCTGAAATCGGTCACTTTCTGACGTTAAATCGATCGTTCGAAACGAAATTCGACAGGAAATTACTGAATTGTACTCTTTAATGAAGCATCAAGCGATAAACTACATAATTTTAGTTAAGTCTTACATAAAAAAAAAGACAGCAATTAAAAATTAAATAATGTTTCGAAACACGAATTATCAAAAATTAAAAACTTAAGAACGTAGATATTTACAGAGATGAAATAATTTTAAATTACAACAGAAACAACGAAACAATCAACAATAAAGATAATAAAAAAGAAACTAATCCAAAATTGAAGAATATACGAAACTGTTTTAATCATTTTATTTCGTTATTAATTGAAATGTTTATGTTGCTATCGTTGTTTATTTTAATTATTATTACATTTGATTATTTTATTATTAATTTACAAAACACTAGCAATGGATATAAAGAGCTGATCCGTCCAGACTTTCCAATATCATCGATTGTAAAAAATCTTTAATCCCTCAACGATTTCTCAGTTCTTTACGACTTCTTTCCACGAAAATTTATCGCCTTTCTACTCGTCTCACCTTCTCGATTGACCTCTTATCCTTGAACGGGTGGAGCTTCATACTCGAGTGCGTGCGTACACGCTCCGTAACGCGATACCAGTGAATGAAACAAAGACAACGGTGCGCAGTGATACAGGCGTGATTTTTACGCGACAGCCCAGCCGCGACTTTCAAGTAGTTTCGGAGTCGATAGTTGCACCGTGCAGACAGACGACTCTTTCTCCTTCCCCACGCGACACGATTAATCGACGAAAATCATTTTTTTTTTTTTTTTTAATGAAAACCCCCTTGTTTAATTTTAATAATGTAATAATAATAATTTTAATTTTAATAAAATAATATTATATATTATTGTTAGTGTTAGTGTATGCAATTTTCAACCTCGAGACAAATTATTATAAAATATCTCCTTAACCATTAGGTTTACAACTAGAATGGCTTAATACTTTTTTTTACTTGGAATTCAATATTCTTTCGATTTCCGATGAAAAAGATATATGGTCCAATTAAAAAATAATAAAAATAGAAACTTCGAAACGTTTCGTCAATTTTTTACACAAAAAATTTCAAACCATACAACTCTTGCATTAAACAATTTTTCGTTAGACGCATAATTTGAAAGTTATTTCAGGTGTGCAAGTTACGTGAATCACCCTGTATATGCATCTGTTTACAAGAAACTTTTTCAGATACTAATTATTGTCAAAATTTTAAAATTTTGGTAACGAACGTGGTGCACGTAACGAATGAAAAGTGCATTCATGTTTAAGTATATATTGTAATATACGAGTGAATCAAAATCTAGTATTAAGATTAAACGTTCAAAGAGTTAATACTTGGTTGTGGTTAAGCAAATTCATATTTTTACAAGGGCGATTAAAAACACTGAGCTCGAACAAAATATTTTAGCCATTAAATGCTGCTATTATTGCATAGATTGTAGATTTCTGAACTTTTAGAATTTCTATAAATGCATAAATTTCTGCATAATATTGTGGCAGTTTCGCTACTATCATCTTCCAATTAATTTTTTCCGACTTTTGAATAGTTCGATTCTAATTTCTCTACTGCAAAGTGATGATATATTGCAAATTGTAAGAAGAAATTGAAATTTGCAAACATTCGAACAAGAATACTTGTACTCGAACAGCAAAATATTTGCGCGACAGATGCTCTCAATGTTGAAACATCGAAAAATAACAGAATGTTCACGGAACAGATACTTTAAACGGTAAAATACCTCGTACGCGAACAGATACTTTCGATATTAAAACATCCACGCACCTTTAACAACAAAGTATTCAAATATTCAACATCTGTCCGACAAAATCTTCCACTATTAAGTAATTCGCGCAGCAGAACGCTCTCGTAGTACACGGTATGTACACAATGCAAGCTCGAACAACGTTCCGTTTCCATTAAAAAAACAAAAAGAGAAAAAGAAAAAACTTGCCCTTCCATACGTAGTGATTGACCAGCCCCACAGGCTGCATTCGCAAGAAGGTATATGTGTATCTTGGCGGATGGTGGCGCAAGTACTTACGTACGTACTTACTTAGAACGCCGGTGTGCGTCGTGGAATGCGTGACGGTGCAACGACGCGATGCACCGGGGGATACGCACGCCACGGTACGGTGCGTACGCGAGCGTAAACGTAACGATTCCGCGGGAGGCCAACGATCCGCTTCAGGGATACTACGTTTACTATTTATAAACTAACTAGCCGGTTGCGGTTTTCATGATTGTCGATGATCTCGGCGAGACGACGACGACGACGACGATGATCACGTTGTACACATAGGTAAGGACAAGTCCCTCTTTCTCGGTTGTCTTTGAGAGATGAGACTCGTACTCGCCGCCACCACCACCACCTTCGTTTCGTTTTGTTATTTCCTTTTGGTATATATCTGGTATCGTAGCGCGAAGAGCGAGCCCCGCGTGTTAGATGATGCAACGTCGCCGCGGTTACACTTGTGCATTTGCATTTTTCCACGACGGCTACGGGCTATAGGAAACCGGGTTCTCACGAGAGGACGAGGTCTGCCTCGTTGGAACGTTCCAGGCACTCTCTTTTTTTTTTTTTTTTTTTTTTTTTTTCTTTCTTTTTCCTCCCTTTATGTGCGAGCATTCGCGTACAGGGCGTCTTTACCCAACCAGAGGTTAGGGTAAAAAGAATCTAGATTGTATTTATTAGGAGATGTTGGCGAAAGGTTACTTGATAGAAAATTAGATGCCAGTGAGAAAAGTGTGGATGTTTATACACTCTTCGGAAGTGTAAGATTCTACAAAAATCTGAAAATAGAGCATAAATTTCTATTTAGGTTTCATTTTATTTTTCAGTTTGTGTTCGTAAAAATTGCACATATATCCGGGGGGAAATTTTTTATTATTTGTTGCTTTGGGAAATATTCGAAGAGCAGAATAAATTAAAAGATGCACGTATTACAAGTATTTAGCAATGAAAATCTATTTTCTCCTGTGATGTAATTAATAGCGTGCCTTCAAGTTTTGAGGACCACTAGTAATTAATAGCATATGAGGACATGACGAATTTTAAAAATTTGGATTTTAAATCATTGGTTAGTATGTTGAAACACCTTGTATATTCCTTCTTGTTCATCTAGTCAAATAGAATTGAATCGCATTCAGACGCTAAGTTTTGATGTGAGCGTGTCCGTCATGCTTCCAGAGCGATTGCAAGAAGATGGCGTTCAAAATCGATTGACTCGCCGTGTGGAGATGTTGCGATATTTCAAAAATATCTCTCGAGCTGCGATTTAATGTTCGATCATCTGTCTTGTGACATGGAGCCACGTTCGTATTATTCATCGATTTTCTTACGTATTTTCTTACGAGTAGATTGAGGATCTTTATGCAATTTCGTATCTTTGTGAGCATAATTGAAGTAAAAGTTTGCTTTTCCTACAAATTATTACAATAAATACTACATTTTAGATATTTTACATATTTCACATGTATTATATTTCCCATAAATGCAAATTTCTTTGGGACATCATGGTACGAAAAACATTTTACTTTTTTAATTAAAAGCTTGATGCCACTTTAAATTTTTCAAACAATTGAAACAAACCATCCTTCTATCATAACCCATATTTTGCAAACAAGCTGTTCATTTTTTTAAATTCTGCACCTAGTTCTCAAGAAGTGGTAATAGCTAGAATTCAGATTAAAACGTGTGAAAATGATCTCCAGTAATTATTTATTTAAATGAGAGCAGCATGGACAATTGCGAAAGGAAAGAAGAAAAAGAAGAGGGCGAAGTTAAGAAAGTGCACTGGGTGAGCATATCGAATGGTCAATAGCGCTTTATTATCGTTTAACTGTACTTCCTGAACGCCACGATACGCGTTATCGACCACGAAATCGAGAGAGAAAGTCGATACCGAGTTTAAAACGGAAAGAAGAAGGAGTGCACTATGAGACGTGGGATATAGGCATGGTATATTCACAGGTGCAAACCTATGAGTGTGTAATAAGCGTGTAAAGTGGTAACAGGAACGTAACGTCGATTAAAAGCACCATACGTTGCAGAATAAAGAGGGAAAAATGTCATCAGAGTGGTAAATTCGAGTAACATTGGTAAACATTAAATTAGTAAGGTAGCATTAATAAATCATTATACGTCATTTGCATCTGTTCAAATTAACAGCTAAATTAATGATAATTGATGTAAATATATTAAAATAACAATTATTAATTTAACAAATGTTGAACAAATTGATTTAGAAACCAATATAAATAGATATGAAGAAATTTTCTATGATTTTAATATATTTATATCAGTATCAATAGCTTGATGTTATATTAATTTTGAGGAAATGTCTAACA
Source organism: Melipona quadrifasciata (assembly GCA_001276565.1). Taxonomy (NCBI): domain Eukaryota; kingdom Metazoa; phylum Arthropoda; class Insecta; order Hymenoptera; family Apidae; genus Melipona; species Melipona quadrifasciata. The sequence goes on from KQ435876.1 coordinate 807,187, forward strand.
GTTAACTATAAGTAATTAATAACAGTTAAATTGAAATATAAAAATCAAAATAAAGTAAAATAGTAGAGATATAAAACCAATAAAAATATTTGAGTTTTCCCTCATTTTTCAATATTTATTTGTACTCACGAAATAACATTTCTCGCGTGCCAGACGAGTAACAATTCACCGATCGATGGAAAAAAAAGAAAGGAAACCAGGAAGGGAAGAACGTAGTCGCTTCGAAAAATCTCTAGGACTGGTTCAGACTGGACCGGTTGACAAAATGAGAATAGAGAAAACGATTGTGCCAGCATCGGGACGAACGTATTCATTCCATCGTGAAAAAGATAAAAGAGATCGTGTGCGAAAAATCGTCGCGTTGTTGGTTGTAGATTGTAGAAATCTGAATTACTAAAAAAATTGCAAATAGATGGCAAATGAACGAATCGTACGATCATCGGTGAAATAAAATTCGAAGCCAACCGGACAAAGTGATATCGAATATACTGCCGGTTGTATTACGTTACTACGACTTACGTTAACCGGCCACGACGCGTGTAAAAGTAACGTGAGAAAGAGCAAAATACAGCTGCATCGTAAACCAAGTCACGTTCAAGGCTTTAACAGAAGTTGCTTGTAAGAAGAAGAAAAAAAAAAAAGAGAAAGAGAGGAAAAAGGAAAAGAGCAGCAAGCCGAACGAGGGCGACGGGAACAACTTGGTACGCTACTGGGTATTCATGGTGTTGCGGTAGTGCGTGTCGTGTGTATCGCGTACTATGCGTAGAGACGTGTACACATGCGCGCGCAGCGAATGACGCAACGCGTGATCCACGTGCAATTTAACCCTTTGCGGTCTCGTCTGCCAGGACACGAAACCGTGGTTTACAATTATTATCTGTCGATCGAATTAAACGAACCAAAAAGTACAGAACAGACGCGTGATAAAATTATTTGACACTTAATTGATATCGTTCGACGATCGGGTTAAACGATCGTGAAAGTTTGAGGTTAGGTCGCTCGCTTTTTCGAATGCTCGATTTCAATTGATTTTCTCATCACGCAAGTCATGACATAGAAAATCAAATGGTGGGAAAACATACAATATCGAAGTTTGATTTTCATTAAAATTGTGGAATATTGGTCTAATTTGTTTTTTACACGCTATACATCGACAGTTTATCACGAAAATATTCGAACACTTATAATAGGAACTTATTATGAATATACATACATTCTCAGATTGCTTTCAAATTTCATCATGACAGTTTTGTTTCGTTACAGTGTTAATGAAAAACTTTGGAATATTTTACGTAATGTATAAATACTTCTATGATAAATGTTCGAATAATTTCATGAACTGTTACAATCACAAAGGAATTATAAAGTGATTATTGAACGATTTTCAAAATAGTAATCACGATGATATCGCTAGAGGAATTAAGACTGTAATATCCAGCAATGATGGAAATTAACATCGACGTTTAATCATATGAAATAGGTGACCTCAGAAATCACTGATAAGATGAAAGCTGTCGAAGATATGCTTACTCGATATAACGAAGTCTGAAAATAACAGATGTTAATAAATATCATCTACCCTTTATCGCTGGCTGTATTATTATCGACTGTACTTGTCTACTTTCGGTTATTGGATATATCTACGCCGTAAACTCTTCATCACTGACGAAGGGGCACAGCAATTTCATTTATCCTTGATTCGTTCTCGATGTACTTCTAACGCGATTCAATTATAGATTAGAACTCGAATTATGAAATTGAATCGACAATTTGTAACATTCGAGTTTTGCTGCGCATAAAATTCTTCTTCATCGATCAATTAACTCTTTCGCAAATTTACGTCGCATGTACGATAAAATTATCGTACACAATAAATGTAATACAATATGAAATTTAATTTCCTCAACAAGAATAAATTTACGTTTAAACTTCTAAAGAAATTTTCACTATCGAGAGTGAATTTAAATCTGACACGTTGCTTTTTAATAATACAAAGTCGATATTTTAATAATAAAAAAAACTCGGTAAAATATCTGTCCCTTTGTGTTACACTTTTTTCCACGTGATAAAATTGTACTTGGGAAAACGAACCTTCGCGACTTCGCGACGCAATTTAAACTGTTGATATATCGGGCAGGATAAATTACGCCGACATATGTTGCCCCACGGAGATAAGACGATCGTGTGAAATCGGATAAACCGCGGTGATAGCGGTGCCGTATAATAATTATTATCGTTGTAATTACACAGGGCGTGTTGAAACGTTACGTCGTTACATCGTTCTTCCCGTTTTCGGGAGTGACGAACTTTCGAGCAGCGTCCAGATGACGAACAAGAGGGTGGAACAGGTGGTGGACGCTCGCAAAAGAAAGGATATCGCGGAGATCGCACTAACAATTTCCTTTCCAGTTTATTCCTCTCTATACTTTGCTTTCGGATTCGTTTGATTTCTTGAATTTTTGCCATTTAAAGGAGTTCGCGGTTCAATAAAATTGTACGGCACGTTGCGAAGAGAAAATTTCAATCTTCAAAATTACTCTTTAATTTAATCCAAAAGAAAAATTTTTCAACATTTTCGGAGACGTTTGAACACTTACACTTGTTATATACTGATCTGTTTAATAGTTAAATTAACATAATCGAATCGTTCGATCGTTCAATCAATAATAATAATTAATAGTTTGTGATTTCACGTCGATCTTCGATCGAGCTTCGCTGCAATCAATTTTTGCCAACGAGAGCGGCCCCGAATTCTGGACAGACGGAGGAACCACCGACGAAAACGGGCAACAAGACTAACGGACAATAGGTTTCCTCGAGAGGAGAAACGCGAAGGGTTACGTCCCTGCTATTACCTGGCTGGTTCCGAGAACCGGGGGGAATCCGATTTATCTGGTTCGCAATGAGGAATCGATAGAAGGTGGCCTGCAACGAAGATAGGACGCCGATCTCATACATCGGGTGTTCTACGAAACAGTTACTTCGTGACAAATTTTCGCTAAATAATAATATTTCCTATTTCATTATAACTTTCTAACGATGTAATAATATTTTAACAAACGTCAACATTAATTAGTACTAATTCAAATTTAATATTTTCCACGAACATTGATAAATTCCATGCATAAATCAAAATTCACCACTCTTCCATTAAATACTATGCTTGTTCAAAAAAACAATAATTTCGACAGATAGCAGCATTATCTCGTAAGGAATTGAGTGACCTACAATTGGAACACCGAGTAGAATGAGTAGATAGAAAGACAGGAGGAGGGGGGGGATCGTAATTCCTTCGAGAGAGAAGAAGGAATCACGAGAGAAAGTGGAGAGAAAGGAAGGTAGAAAACGAGTCGACGCAGGGAGGAGAGTGGAGAGAAGCCAGGAAGAGGAGGAAGAGTTCGACCGGCACGAAGGAAGAGGGGAAAGAATGATGCAGAATCGAAGGGCGGCGCCTGTGAGCAAGGTGTTTACCATTCCGACCAAAAATAAAGTACAAAAGGCCAAGGTATATAAAAGATTCTCTCTCTCTCTCTCTCTCTCTTGCTCTCTCGCAGGAGTAACTGGTAACAAAAAGCAGAATCACCGTCCGCGCATTCCTTAGCCCTCCATGGGCGTAAGGCATTCCCAAGGAGAGGAAAGGACCCCTGAGTTTCGAACGAGCGAGAGTCGAAACGGCGCTCGAGGGGTCATTTTCCTGGTCCTTCTAGTAGCCATCTACGGCCAAGCCGCTTCACACACCGGCCATCAACTTCCAGTGTCTCTTCTCTCCTGCAGGACATCTGCTCCGATTACCAGGGAATACGCATCGGGTCCTTTTTCGCACGTAAAATACCCCATACATCGTCATCAACGTGCCACCATAAGATTTGATTCTCTCGCGGCTTTTATCGGTTCTCTTTTATATTCTTTCGACCACTTCGATCTTGAATCGTTTTTGGAAACACCCTCTTTTTGGTTTCGACCTTTGGGTTTGATAAGGTTGTTGGACGTTTGAAATGTCACTGACGTCACCCCTTTTCAGGTTTGCAATTGGGTCTGATAAAGTGTTTTGAGTTGAGTGTTTTGAGTTTTGGAAGATTACCTTTTTTTTTTACTTTCAAGGTTTGTGTTTGACAGGGTGGTTACACGGGTGTTTAGGTAGGTTTCAAAGAGTCTCTTTTGGTCTCGGTAATGTTTTCGGAAAGCTTCGATCGAAAGGTATTAGAATGGACTTTAGATGGTTTCTAAATAGTTTTTCTTGGTCCCAGTGATTGTTATTGACATCACGTGCTTTAGAAAATGTCCTCTTCCAGGTTTGGATTGGGTTTGATAGAATGGTTGAGTTGTTGAAGAATTGGTTGTCATTAATGGATGAGCTTTCTTAATGACTTTTTTGACATTTGTAGGTAAATAGAGACTTGATTATTTGGCATAAAAATTAGTTTATTGGTTATTAGATTAAAGACACAAATTGTTAAGTATTATTAGTTTGTGAATTGGATTCTTTACAATCAGGAAGAATTTCGTTAGTATTAGGAGAAGATTGTAGTTATTTAATCCAATTATGAATAATTGATGTAAATAAATTATTTAGTATTCTCTAAATAGAAACAATATTATGTAACATTTATAAATTAAATGCAAAAGATAATGAAAATTTAAAAATTACATGTAAGGAAAACGTGTGAAAATCAGCGTTTTAAACGAAGCAATAACCCGTTGCTGCATGAGAAAAATTTGTCATTCTGTTATTTGGATTTCACTTGAACTCCTCACCCCATCGAAGCTTGCTCGAGTAAATTTAAATTTGAAATGAATATTTTCAACACACGTATTTATATATTTATTTAGGATGGTCAAAGGAGGCTCTGTAATTCCTGCAGTGTATACAGAAAGATCGTTGTACTTCTGTCGACTCCTTTCCAGGAATCGCGTGGGACATCTGCCTTCAGTGTCAATTTTTATTTTATTTGTGTATATTGCGTACATCCTTTTCCAATTTTCCACGCACCCAAAGTAAGTTTTATTTAAACAAACAATGAAATTAATTTGGAAATCTTTTATAACGAAGTTGTCGAGGAACTGATAAAAATAAAATAGAAACAGTAGTTACTACAATAGAATTATAATTAAAGGAACTTGAGACAATTTTCGCAAAACGTAATACGACGGTGTCACGTTTGCAGTAATAAATGAACAATGAAATAAATTTGCGAAATATTAACAAGTCAAGAATTTAATAAAAATCAAATAGAAAAAAGTAATCGCTCCTGCGATGAGAAAATTATATAATTAAACAGCCAGATAATGAAATTGAATTATCAACCGTCAAACAAAGGTAACAAATGATGAAATATGCAATTATAATTAAAGAAACTTAAAATAGTAACATCATAAAACGTAACACGACATCGTATCGTGTTTAAACCAGAATTAATTATTGCACACGATAATTTCAAGATTTCTAACTACACAGAATTTTTTAAAAACAAACTCTTTTTGGAAAATCGTGTAACTTGCCTAGAAAAATATTACTGAATGGTTGAAGTTCGCGTTGAAGAACTCGTTACAACCTTGTCCGACTTGTTTCTACGTTCACTTTGGAGAAGAACGGCGGTGACCTCATCGTGCGTGTCTGACGTGGTACTGGCAGCGACTACTGATTCCACTAGCCAGCCAGCCAGCCGCACGTGGTCTGCTTTTTATCAAAATTTTCCTCATTTCGGCGAGAATTTTTCTCCAGTTAATTGCCTCTGATTCTAAACCACTCTCAAAATTATTTCTTTTTTTTTTTAACAAACATTAAACAGAGTAAAAAGCATGATTCTATGATTATTCAATAATTAGAATTCCAATGCCTAAAATGTAATTTTAGAATATCCGATGGAAATTTTGATTACTGTATGTTCCATTTAAAATTGCACATTTCTACGTTTCGATCAAAATTTCACTTGACGAACGGAAATAAATAAATCTGTGGAAGCTGGTTGCAGTAAGAACTCTCTTGAAGGAAAAAGAGAAACAGGTTTATCCTGGCAAATGCCATTATTCATCGCGCAAGACTTCTAGACTAGTAATTAAATATAAAAATACAATGGTACGAACATACAAGAATACCAAAAATACAACAAGATAATACAGAATGCAATTATACTGTAACAAGAATGCAATTATACTGTAACATCATAATGATGGCTAAAATTATAGTTAAGACCTCAGAAAAACCAAATTATACTGTAAAACACAATTATACTGTAACAAAATATATACTGTAACAAAATTATACTGTAACAAAATATATACTGTAAAACACAATTATACCCTAACAAAATATATACTGTAAAACACAATTATATTGTAACAAAATATATACTGTAAAACACAATTATACTGTAACAAAATGATGGCTAAAATTGAAGTTAAAGCCTCAAAAAAACCATTTACCATAAATTACAACTGTAATTTTGCGATTAAAGTATTTCTATATTAACGAATAACATACATCAATAAAATAGAAAATTATTTTCACAAAAGGAACGAATTATATATAATTTAATTGTATGCTCCGGAATTTTACTTTTATCGATCGTCTATTCTAATCTTATTCTCCGACCATTCTTCTAAATTAACATTTCCGAACTTTGTAGAATTTCATAATTCTTCTAAAAATTTATTTCTAAACTTCTTTTCATCTATCGCTACGGGTGTACAACAAAGGAAATTTAAATGCGATGTCTTAGCTGAGTTCCAAGCTCGAAGAACGCAGACAAGACACGTTTGTTTGAAATCAAGTAGACCGCGCGTTTCGAGGAACAAATATTTCTAGAAAAATGTCAACGGGTACGGGCACCCGCATATTATTTAACCATCGTCCAAAACCACGTCTTGCACTTACGCCGTTCGAAGAAATTGAAAAGGATCGTGTGGCGCATGATCGCAATGATTATGATGGGGTTTTCGAGGGTTGACGTAATTAACATTCATTTTGTGTCTTACGGAAACAGTGGGTCCTGACCACGAGGGTTTAGCATATTCTGTAAGACCGATTCCGTTTCCTGCTTCGACTTATTTATATTTTCTACTTGCGACGACTATTTTCGATCACCATATTAATTAGCCAATGGCGCAACGGTTCGTTTGGAAATCCTTTGCTCGTTTGGGCGCTTGTCTGGGAAACTGACGTTTCTAAATCACAAAATGAAGCACATTTACGTTGTGCGTTACTTGAGAATAAATAATTCTAAGAACATTTAAAGCGTCGAAGTTGCTCGAAATTTCTTCTATAATTTTCATGATCTTAAAATTGAGAATACCAATTGTAATAAATAATTATTAATTTAATACTTAACATTCGATTTGACGTTGATTATACATTAAGAACTATAGTGACAATTCTATTTTGTAGTATTTGAGAATTTTAGCATTTAATTGAAAGAATGAAAATCTCGAGAAATACAGTTTCAAATCACTTGATTTTCCATTTCTCATGCAAATGTTCCACGTTACTTTCTTACACAAGCTCCAATATTTTTCTTCTACAATTTTCTAAACTGCAAAATATAAATAAACTGACTTGACTTGAAAAATTGTTATACATAAACCAGTACAATGATCTGAAAAATTACCATGCAACCTGAAACACGCGCGTTTCCACTTAAATATTTTATATATATATATATATTCCATTTAAGCACAAAAAAACGAAAACAGAACATCCTGATCAATATTTCTGTCACGTGTCTCAAGAAAGAAAAGAAAGAAAGAAAAATACGAGAAATGCATGGAACGAGTGAAAGGAGATCTCGAACCGTGAAATCGATCTCGGTGTTTTCCGTGGAAAACGGGACGAAACGACGGTTTCAGCGACACGTGAGATCTACCGTGGAGCGATACGTCACATCCGTGTTCGAGGCCAACGGGGACGAAAAGAATCGAGCGGCTGTTGCTTTTAGAAGTTAGAAAGCCACGTATCTGACCTTGGCTCGATCAATATTTACGAACATCCGGTTTACGAAGATCAAATACCAAGACGTTTTATTACGTTTGATCGAATGCTCGTATAAGGGAAACCCTCTCGCGACAAAACCTTACGTAACGCACGGGCACAGTAGTAGGATCGTACAAACGGAAGTTTGCATTCGATTTCCACGAAATCACCGCGAGCAATCGCAAATCCTTTCACGCGTCGTTTCGCGAATTTCGTGTCTCGCGATCGTAGGTCGTCTCACGTTAGAAAACAGCGTCGCTTACTTGCGGGGCACGATATTTTAAGAGAATTTTATTCACAGCGAGTTCTCGGTAATTTAAAAACGGCCAAAGTTGTGAAATCTGTAGCAGAGAAATTGAAGCGGAAAAGGAAAAAAATGTGTAATACAACAAAGAACTCTCAATTCTGTTTGTATATTTACAGAATCGTTCGCAATATATATATATATAACAGTGTTAATTGACTTGTTTCTACTTTGATTAAATTTTAGTTAAATTACGTGGCAAAGGGCGTTTTTAGATTGGAATTTTTAACCCTGGAATGCAGAATTCTCTCGACACTAGAGTTATCAAAGAATGGTCAAAATGATCAATTTGTAATTTTTGTCAGAAATTTTATAGACACGAAAACAGCGTTTATTCAAAGATTTAAACGATCTTCCGCGAAATATATAAATTAAAGCATCCTATTATACAGCTTTTCTAATATTTGGATGTTTTATGTTTCAATACCAGGTAATTTTAATGTTAAAGCGATGGATTTGAAATTAATGGCGCATTGATGCTAATTTGCAAGGGTGCACCCAAGTCTAAATTTAAGCATTCGAAATTTAATAGAACCGCGACAGAAAATCGTACACACACAGCAAGTTTTTAAGAGATCGTCGTAAAGGAAAGACATCGATAAAATCGTGGTAGACTCAGTAGCGAGAAAAAAAAAAATGTCTCCAGAAAGAAGAGTGTCCTTACTTATTCTTTCGCTACGCTATCAAAGAAGAGAAAAGAAAAAATGAATTCAGGATTGTGAAAACGCATCTTTTTCACGACGTGTTCGAAACTAATCAAACTTTCGAACACGCACTTACATTGTATAAAATAAATGCAATCAATAAATAATTCGCGTTCCCGCGAGCAGCGCGGCGCGTCAATGCGCCTTTTCACGCGAAACCAAAATGTAAATCACCGGTTAAAATCACCATTTGCTTTCGCAATAACATCTGCATAAAGACCTTTGAGGCCAGGTCCCGTTCCCTTTTGTTCTCCGGCTGGGTTCGAAAAAAAATCGGAAGCACAATGCTTGCGCTCGTTTGAAAGGTAAAGAAGAAGTGGCCGCAGCAACAAAAACGAAGCTAAACGCATAAAATACTTGCCGCAAGCTACGACGCGTTACGAAAATGTTAACGAAGCAATATCCCCTTTGGCCCCCGGTGTTGGCGAAACGATTATTTTCGCAAGCCTCCGGCCCATTGTTCCCGTCCTACGTACGGCACACGTACGGAGCTTCGCGAATCGCAAAAATAAATTGTCACTTTGTCGCCGTACGCTTTGACTTTCCGCTTTCCAAAGTGTGGTACGTGATCGGTTTTCGCTTCTCCACGGCCAAGTGGCTAAAAACAGGAAAAAACTGTCCATATTTTCACACTGGAATTACAAAAGTGGTCAGCGAAATGACCAATTTGTAATTTTTATTTTCGGATACCTCATCACGCATGTGGAACAGCGTATCTTTGGAGAATTAAATGATTTTCCGTCAAGTGTACAAATAAGAGCAACTGCGTACTTGTATTTTCTTTTTTGCGACTCTAATGTTACACCGTTAGAAAGAAAATCGCGCAACTTGGTTCCATTCGATGATCAACGCGGGATCATTTTTACGGATCAGATTGAAGTTCTTTTCTTTGCAGTGATTTCATTGAACGTTGAACGACTAGAATTCAAAAAGTTGAAATATTTCGCAAACATTTTCGGAGTACATTGGAGTTAAATCTGTTCGTTTGAATCAGAATTTCTACTGCGAGGACGAGAAATCATTAACAAACTGGATCAACTGTATGATTTCTAGCTATTTATTCGACAAGTTTATATAAATCTCTATTGTAAACAGCCACAATTAATTAATAACCTGTTTCTCCTAGTAAGGGAAATTTTAATCGCAAAAAAATACAATACTCGTTTCGTACAATCTGGACACTCAGTTGTTTGTACGAATTATTGACAATAATAATCGTCAATGACAATTGGAGAGAATTAATGTTAATAACGACAGTAAGTTAAAAAAATGATAATAAGAGAAGATAACAGCTGAATTAAAGTGGAGAAATAAGAAAAGCACGCGATATTTTAGCAAAGACCGAATATAAGAGAACTTTTAACACACGCTCGGAAATTACTTTACATTCAAACGCAGAGAATAACGTTGTGGGAATCTGTGCGAATAGCAAGAGGGAATTTTGAAATTTGCTATTAAATTCTATCAACATAAACCTCGCATCGAAACAATCACACGCGAACAATGATCGTTCTTCGAAAAGGAACGACATAATTTCATCATTAAAATTCAAAGTTAACGATGTTAACGCACAGCTGCGAATGCATTCAAATCGCACATTACTGTTTTTATTATTATTGTTTTCCTCGCCTTTACATAATGCATTCAACCACCAACAGAGAAAATGCCCGTACTTGGTTCGAATACGACGTCGCGTTTTGCGCGAATTCAAATTTCATCCTATATAATTCTCTCGTGGTTTTCGATGATTCCAGCAATTCGTTTTTTTATTTTTATCAAGAGCTTCGCTCGACTTGCACGGTTCCGACGAATTACTTGATAATTTGTTCAAAGATCAAACGTGCTACTCATCTCCGATCGTTTCGCGACTCTATTGAAACTCCGACCCAAGTTTCGTTTGCAAGCCTAAAGTTGTTTGGAATTTTGGAACTCTAAGAAATTCGAGAAAAGACGTCGAAATGGTGGAAATTCGGAATTGTTCCTTCGCGATTTTTGAAATTTTGACAATCGGTAACGTAGCGATCTACTATCATTTATTCATCTACTGCATCAAAATTGAACTTCACCCAACCCCTTCGCGATCTTTGTTTCAACGCGTCACCTAAACCTCAATTTATTCCATCCACAACCATCCACCGAACTGTAATGTGAATATTAGATAAAATTTTCGAAATAAAAAAGAAGTGAAAGAAAAATAACAAAAAAAAAAAAAAAAAAAAAAAAAAAAAAAAAAAAAAGGAAATAAGCTTCCTGCGTAAAGAGCATGGTCGGGTACGTACGTACACGAGCCAGAAAAGCGAGTTTACGCGGCCTCGGGCTGGTCACCGCCCCCACCGTCTTGTTCATGGCGAAACTATTTCTAATGGTCGGCTACGTAGCCGTCGAAATAGTTCGAGGCTGCGTGACGCCTCGAACGCAATAGGCAAACCAGCTGACTTGAGGACAGAACCAGAGAAATTGTCCCAACTTCCCCTATTTTTTTCTCTCATTCCGTCTATCTCGGGCTTTCTATGTAACGATAAAATTCCTCCCCCCCCTTTCTCTCTCTCTCTCTCTCTCTCGCGTTAACAGAAGTTTCTTTGGGGAACCTTGGCGACGTGGTTAGAGAAAGTTCTCTAGCCGAGAGATCGAACATATTCCACGATGGTGGATATCCACCTCGTAAATTTGGTTGATACACATTTTGGGTGTACGATCGTGGAATAAAGAATTTTGGTGAAACATTAAACATTGGTTCGGAGAATTGTCAAATTTGGGAGAAATATCAAAATATACTCGTAGAAATCAATGATTTGGATCTCAAATAAAATATTAAAAGACAAACATTGGAACTCATGGATGTCTACGGCAACTGAACGATCTGAGTGTAAGTATTTGAACAAAATTCCCCAAAGAAGGATTGACGAAGCGTGAAATATCGGCGGAATTATTGAATTTCAAAGAAACATCGCGTTGGAATTCGTGAGACGAAAGCCAACCAATCGAATGATGCAAGCAACTCTTCTAAGGTGACAATTTCACGCGATTTGAGGTGGGCCGATTCAATTCGAGTTTTCTTCGGGTCGGTGGGAGTCCATGAGCCGATCGTTTCGTTCCAGTTCCGTCGAAATAGAAACCTGCCGGCATCGGGCGAGCATCTGTCGCACGGCCGCTTTAAGGTAGGCCACGTCGAGGAAGGAAACGCCTCGTGTCTCATTGGTCAAGATGCAAGGTGCGTATTACGATCCTTGCAACAGGTTGT
>KQ435876.1:819507-829702 GCA_001276565.1 Melipona quadrifasciata
TTCAAGCACTCACAATGGTAATTAACTGCGCGACAGGTTCATTTGATGTGCCGATAAAAAATCCTCGTTCGCATTTCCTTTGACGAAGTTTCATTAATTTTATACCAGTTCCTTGGTAATCAAATCGACAGCTATACGTTTTTTAATGTGTGTGTATGTTTAGAGCTTCTTTAGAGATTGTTCTTGACCCCAGTGCCACTTTCAATTATCCTTAGGCACTTGATGGATTTATCTTATAGATTAATTTTTGCAAAAATATAAATTATTCTTTCCCCTTGTTTTCGCTTTTTATTTCTTCTGGAAACATTCGAACTATAACAAGGTTTGTATCAATAGAAAAATAATCTAAAACTATTGCTTTTTCCCGAGTTTTTGAGAACAAGTTACATCACAGAGCGAAAAGAAAAGGGAAGAATTTCTTTTGTTAACCTAACCACAACACTTGTAACCCTCGTCATCCGGAGTGGACGAAAACCATTCTTTCCCCCTGTTGAACGAAACGGGAAACTGTTTTGTAGTATTTGTATTTAATCGGCGATACCACACGAGCTTTTTCTCATACGCGTCACGCGCCGCGGAGAATTTAAATGCCAGGAAACACCGGCCGCCAAAAGAAACGAGAGTTTCCAGCGCGTGACAAAAGAATGACAACGAAAAGCGTCGGGAAGAGACAAGGGAGAGTACGAGGAGTCACTCAACAGATGATCAATAACGATCAATTGAACAAGTATTCCCATTCTTAGGGAATACTCGCGTCTGTTACGTTTCGTTCGAATTTAAGGAACCCATTCTTGCGTTTTGTTAAAATTTCACGACCGTTCGTTCTGTTCTATGGTGTTTTATTGAAATTTCGAAAGACGTACGTAGAGAGAAAGAAATTTGAAAAGTGAAGATTAACATTATGCAAATGAAATTCTACATTTCTCTACAGTTATTTACAAAGTAAATCAGCCCCTGTCCATTCCAAAATAATTCTCACATCATCGAAGGATTAATATTCTCGTCGAAGACACTCTGACGTTTCTCATTTTGAGTTTTCAATTATTTTACAATACAATTATTATTGTTACGTTTTATCTTTAAATTCTAAAAGAAACTAAAATTCTAGAATTCTGAATTCCAGGAGTTCGATATTAAAGTAAAACAATTCTCAAATACTTCTGTCACGAGTTGAAATAGATTACAAGCTGTGACAGAACCCACGCCAACGCCCAAATAACTAGAGAGAAAGGGAAGAGGAAAAGAAGACAGAAACAGGTGAAAAGCAGCACCTTTTCATACCGCGGGCAACCTCTTCTTTTTGCGCAATTCGCGCGTTCCGGGCTCTTAATTGCAGCGACAGATGGTCGGCTGGTGGCTCGGAACGATCAACGCAATAAAACGTGACCAAGTTATCCAGATTAGTTTCGTCCCGGGAGACGAGAGGCGAAACGTATTTCGCGTCTCCGGCTCTCCTCTCTCGCTCCAACACACAGTCGCCAGAATCGAGGAATAAATTAAGAGACGCGTATAAATCATATTCGAGAGAGGCGGATAGGTGTGTGTTGTGCGCACGAGGAGACAGATGTCTGACGACCAACGTGTTCATCTACTGCGAATGCTACGCTCGCGCCAACCGTACCTATCATCCGTCTCCGCGTTCCAACGATTTGCATGCGGATCTTTCCAGACCAGTTTAGAACGCACGCGTTGGCATGAATCATATTGTACTTTCGAGTTTGAAAACTTCCCGGGGTTTTTCAACTCGATCTGCTATAGACGTCGGTGTGATTTCTAGTGGATGATGGATTAAAGAAGAAATTTGATTTGATTGCCGATTGAATTACAAAATAATTGGCCGACTGTGTATTAGATTTGTCATTTTAATCTTTTACATCTGTAGTTGGTAATATTCCAATAGTTTAATATTCTAATTTAACTGCGATTTTTGTATTTTATTACAGACTGTGATTAAAGGAGAAATTTCATTTGACGACAGAATTACATACAATTCTACTGTTGTATTATGTTAATACCACCTGATAATATTTTAATAATTCGTTGATTACGTTAGGAAAGAAATTGTTTTGATAAACATTAGTAATTAGTCGTTGTGATGGAATACATGTTACAAATATCAATTATAAATATATAAAATGTTGATTATAATTATTGTTGGTTACAATCTACTTGGCTTCAACTCAAAATAGAAATATTTCAGAGAGAAATCTTACATATGAACGAACCTGATGGATACAAATGATTGCTATATCACTCAGAAAACATTGCGCAACTTTCGACACGTTTCCGATTTTTTTCTTTTTCTTTTTTTTTTTTTTTTTTTGACGTTTATCCAACGAAAGACGTTGTCTGGGAGGTACGTTTCTTAAATCTTTAATTAGAATGTAGATCTAAGAACGCTCTATTTATCTAAATTTAAATGCCGAAGAGGATCACTGAAAATATCGTGTTTGTTTCACGAATGTTTCACAAATTACATCGCAAAAACATTGACAGCCAGATTAAGTTATTAAATTTTCACATTAAGTCTTGTGATCTTTGTGTTAAAAAAAAAAAAGTCGAAAAAAATTTTCAAGGAAACTAATCGACGAGGAAAAGATTTCGAGCGTCAAATTTTCGCAAACCTTTTTGAAATTTTAGTCTAGGTCTTCCGCAAATTTTGTAAGAACGCTCGAATCTATAAAATTATCTTTCGCGAGAGACGGAGTCTCTCACGGGAACGAAAATCTAAATATACCAGTATTGCGTGGATGTTCCGAAACGATATATTTTATTTAAAAAAAAAAAAAAAAAAAAAAATGGAGCACGAATTTAAATTTCATCGAGAAGATAAATTCGAGGGGATAAATTTCGTAATCCGACGGAAACACGGTTGTATCTCCGCTCGTACGTAACTCAAGGAATTCGCGTGATATCTCGAAATAGCAATCCCATTAGCTCTCAAATGCCGGTGAAAACAATTATTTCGAATAGACAATCGAGCAAGACAATCTACAGACGTTATTATTATCGTATTTCCTCGAAATTACACGATTTTCTTTCAACTCGGACTCCGAGTTAATAAAGCAGAAAGATGTAAATTTGCGATTACTTGCTATTTATCCTTGTAGCTTTTGTAATATTTTTAACATACCAGCACCAGAATTGGACAAATTTCATTCGAAACAAGGATAAAACATAACAATTTGAAATAACAAATCGTTTCGAGTAATTTATTTACTATTATTATATAACGAAATTAAAAATTATCTAGAAAATGCAAGTGGAATAGAGGATTGTTTTATTTTAACAACCAAATAATTTAGAGAAAAATCAAATAAATCGATTAGATAACATCCGGTCGAATAAGGTGACATGATTTAAATAATCATCGTTCAAATATTTGAAGACCAAGTATCTGATTAGTACCACAGTACAAGTTAAAAACCGTATGTTCGTTTACAAAATAAAATTGCTTTATTTATAATTGCTTTATTTATAGAATAAAATGCTAACTTTGTGTATATCCAGGAGATGCCGAGCGCATTGCGCGTATCGAGGCACGCATGCTCGACAATATCACGCAACACGTGCGATCGAGAGCATTCAACAGAACACGCGTTCTTTCTAATTGAACGTCGGCAGGTGAACGTTCGCGACTTGGTAACTTTTTTATTTCGCGAACGAGCCCGCACGCATGTCCTCGCAAATTTGTTGCAATCGTTTTCTTAATCCTGCTCAATCGGTCATTTTTGACACCCTCTCGCGTACCTTTCTAAAGTTCAAAGCTACCTCAAGTTCAAACCAAACACGACGAAGTTAACTCTTTTTCTCTTCGTGAAACGTGTCCTTTCAAGAACATTTAACAAATCCTCCCTGCGCGCCGAATATAAAAATTCCGATACAAAAATAACACGATTGAGATACAAAGATCGAGGGCCGAGATCATAGACGACCATGAACCTCGCAAGAGCAAAGCGATCTCTCTGGAGGTGATTCTAGAATTTCTCGACTATTCGTATTCGTTTTCGATAATATTATATATATATATATAATGAACCGGTTATTCCCAAACACCGAAGGAATCGCAGAAGAAGAATCAAGCAGGATGATTAAGTGTAACCGAACTATGTATCGCGTGCCTAACCGGTACTTTCAAGGCTCTGCTATCGGGTAGAATCATCAAGGAAAAGGCGAACCGTCTGACTGGCGAACATCCGCAAACGCCAGTAGACTATGTCGGATCCCGTAGGTACTGTTCGCGTAACCACTGGATTATCTAGAAATTAGGGAAAAGAAATTGATCGGTAATTAACAGTGGAAATAATTGCGGCGGGAAATTGGCTGGTTCGTTAGCCCTGCGTATTAATGCGGGAAACGCGACAAGATCTGCATGCGTAATGGCCGACGGGGGCAGGTGATGGTTAAATTAAAAGAAGAAGAAGAAGAAAAAAAGAAAAAAGAAAAAGCGTCGACGTTACAGCTCTGATGTAACCACGTCATTTTCTCGTGGAATATTCTTTTTTATCGTTATTCTAATCTTCGGAGATCTTTTGTTTGAGGAAACTCGTACGTTTTATTTGTACACTAATTGAGGACTTGATTTAATTTATTTTAATTTGTATCGTTTAGAATATTGGTTCCAATACGTTCGTATTGCAACTTTGAATTAATTCTATGTATAAAAGCAACAAAGTGCGAGAATATCTTTAAGATTAGTTGCTTCGGTAATTAATGAACAAACTCATTAATAATTCAGTAGGTAATTTAATTCAGTTTGGCGTGTTTTACATCATTGGAGTATTTTTACGTCAAGATCGATATTAACGATAAGTCAGTTTTAATATTCTCTGATATTTCAAAGTTAGTTCTTGACCAACCAGTTAATCAATTTAAGTCAAACAACACTCGACCAAATCTTTCAGCAAGACTCGAAAGAGCAAAGAAAGGACGAAATTGAAACATTCGTGACATTATTTTTCGGTTTTTGCAAGTAGAAATTTTAGAGGTTTAGAATGAAAGAATATTTGTCTATTAAAGTAATTTCTACGTTACGCAACTATACATATATCGTATGACTTGGAACCTAAACCTAACCTAAACCTCTCGAAATCCGGGCTCGTGAATTTTTATTCACTGTAAATTGAGTGGAACAAAGGTTTCGACTCCAAGGTTTCAAGAAATTGACTCGCCTTGGAGGACTTCGATCGGCAGGAGACCCCGAGGGAGAAAAGAAGCCCAAAGAATGTTGATACGACAAAAGGTGAAAAGAACGGGTCAAAGAGTTTCACAGCTGCTCTTTCTCACACTCGAAACGTTTCGTTGCCGCGTACGAATTCGCACGTGCTCGATGTTGAACGGCCGATCAATTTCTACAAAGACGTGCGTTTCTTGATATCGCGATAGGTACTACATACACGAATATCAGAATATGTAACAATAACAAATATAATAGTCATCGGCAATTTAACCAAATTAATAAAAACAATTCGTTAATTTATTGATTACTGTGCTAATTTAGTGCCCCCTTATCGTTATAAACTCCTCGAATACTATCAAATTGAACTACCAATTTCAAACAAGTATAATTTTCCATGGACATTTCGTAGACTTATGTTTTTAGAAACTTGAATAATTTTTTTTTATTTTTTGCAAATATGTATCTGTCGTACCAACACGCACCAACACAGGTATACACATGCACCTGTTTATTATACTACGAACTTCTTTCCATTCTTTTAATTTCTCTGATAGAATTTCTGATTTTCTACACCTACTTTAATCGTAGACAGTTCCAAATTGTCAAATACTGAAGAATTGTCACAAACCGTTCAAAAGACCTCCAACTTGGAGACAAAGACGTTCATTCTTACTTCCTGCAAGAAAAAATACAATCGACGTGACACGATGTAACAATCGCGGGTGAAAGCATCGGATCGAGGAGCGACGGAATCAGCCCGACTCGCACCTGATACATGCGCATCGATCAACAGGTGACGCTTTCTATTACAATTTACACGGGCACCTGGCCCACATCCGCGCGAATATCGAGCGCGAACGTCCGCGTTAATACGACTCGCTCTCACAGCCTCCGTGATCCTCCTCCGTACAGAAGGAAGCCTGTGTGTGCAACGGGATTTCCTGACTCGCGAACGGAAGAAAAGGGGTGCTTGCTCGCGGCTGCTCTCCGCGCCGCATTGAGAGATGCAGCTGGCCTCTGGGCGTCGAGCACGGGGCCCGGTGGAACCCTCCGAACAGCCAGGATATATACCAGAACGGAGCACCTGGCCATCACCTGCTCCCCTCCTTTTTCTGTGGCTTCTGCAACGCGGTGCACCGGGGACCAGCCGGCCGGAATTCGCCTCTATTGGTATTTTCGCATCGTCGTCGAAATGCCACCGCGCGCGTGTGTGTGTGTGTGTGTGTGCCCCGAGCCGTGCTGAAATCCCCTTCGCGACATACGCGGAGAGCACGCGCAACCTTCTTCAACCTTCGCGGGGTTTCGGCAGCGAGGAGGAAGAGACTGGGGAACGCGCAGATTTCCGGCGCTGTGCGCACTTTGACACGACGGAACTTCGATGGTTTCTCAGGCGAGATTTCAGGGGAGGAAGGCGATTGTTTCAAGCGAAACCGAGACTCATGGGAAAAGAGTTGGAACAGGCTGACCCATTTCTTTATTTTTTTGTCTTGTTTCTTAATACAATAATTACTCTTTGTGAAATCGCATTGACAGGAAAAGAGAGGAAAAGTTCTTTGATTATTTCTATCGTAAGAGGTTTCGAGCAATTTCGATTGCAAAGATTATTTTTTATCGTGACTTGTGGTATTGAGAATTTAACAAAGAATTAATAATCACGAAAAGACGATCAAAACCTTGTTTTAATGACTTCTTGCGTCTATCTATTTGTTATAAACAATTTGTTGCTGTTAGTAACTTTCATTATTATGATTTATTATTAATGAGGATACGATATCTCAGCGAGAAAGTTTGCACGCCCTTGAACGATATTAAAAATATTATAATTGACATTTTGCTGCAATCAATGAAATGGCGTGAATCTAAAATCATGACCTCCGTCAACAAAATTGAAAGGAAATTTTTATCCTGTCATTTATAGTCTAGAAATTAATCACATTAAGATAATCACCTTTACGTAAAGTAATCAAAATATATATATGATACGTCCCTGTGTTTATTATTCATTCACATTAATTACGTATAATTTCTTCCTTTTTTTCTTGTACGTAATAATTGTGCATTCATTTCCATAGCAATCAGCTATTACTTTAACCTCTTACACTCTGGAGAGAACGTTGTTGTACAACAATTAAAGTTTATCAAACTTTTGGCGAGTATCCAACTAATGTTAGTTTGCAGAAAGTAAACCTCGGAGTTTTTCCGTACTATTGCATCTTTCGATAATAAAATTTTATTGGCATCAATTTCTGTTCTTCGATTCTGTTTATCGATTTTGCACATGTGTTACTGGGAATTAAAATCCAATCGTAGTTTCTAGATTCAAATTACACTTTGAAGTTTTAAAACAACTATAAAAAAATAAAAAAAAATATAAACGCTATTAACTTTAGCGAGGAAAGTTAATTATAATTGTACGAATTCAAAATCTAAGCACTGATTAGACGTTAATATACCGACATACTGTTATACTAATAACTTATGTAGAGTATAACTAAATCATTTTCCATTGCCATAACTACAAACATACTTTCGTTGTCAAAACCTGTAGCGAATAAAACATTATAATAGTTCTATTGACAAAATTCTTTTAGAAATTGAAGATTTAAATAAAGGAAGGATGTTTGCACGGCACAAATTATTTTCAACGAAGAGATAGGCTTCAATGATTAATACACTGTCAACTTCAACGAGAAATATATTAAAACCAGAGCCACAAACACAAAAAAGCTGAATCGAAGAGATTAAGGTTCAAGCAGTAAGAAAAAAGTTCGTAACGCGATAAAGGACACGATATATCCTCGAGTCGCTGAAAATTAAAACTAAAAACTTACGTTACTTACTTTATTGTGTATTACGAGAGTACAACTTTACTCCGTGTTACCGAGAACGCAACGTCGCAAACCTGCAGAGAGCCACTCGAAAGAATCACAAATTGTCCACTTTGACTATTTTGGTGTACTGTGTTACACGCCGATATGCTAATCGATTAACTTGAAGGATAAAAAAAAAAGCAAGCGGCAGCGCAAAACTTAGTCGTGCCAGTTTCCACGTCGTCACCCGGTGGCAATTCGGCGACACAACCCCCGGGGTTGTATCGAGACTTCCCTCCCCCCCGTTTCCGGGCTGAGCCGCTGAATTCCGTAATTTTCAGCCGGTGTCCGCCGGTGGTTCGATCGATAAACTTTTTCGTGCCTGTTGCACGCGTAAACCGGTGCATGTGCATTCCGGCGTATTGCAGGTGCATCGTCGCCCTCGGCTAGCACCTTTCTGTTTATTTTCCAATGATTAGTCAGCGCTCTGTCTCTCTACCCCCCCGCTCGTCGCTCTTTTTTTCAGCGCTCCTTTTTCCTTTCTTTGCTTGTTTCTCTTGTTTCCTTCGTTTTTTCGTATTATTATTACACGATTCGACGAGCACGAGACGCAACACACACGCACGCACGCACTGCGTGGAGTTTATTGCTCCAATGGATGGGAGGGGGGGGCGACTCAAATTGCCCTCAAAACAGCAATTACAACGTTTCGACCGTTTTACGCGACAATTATCTACCCCTGCGTGACTTTTCGAGCTTGTCGGCCGTGCGTTTCGACATCTCGCGGATTTCCTTCAACGCGTGGCTGTCCGCCGATTTGCAAATTGCTACGTTGTCCAACGAGACGTTACATTTTATAAATTGTAACTTCATCGATTGCTCGGTCGCATTAACGTAGCTTCTCAATTTTTCATTTTCGTACTCTCTTTTGCACCTCTACTGAATCGCAATTGTGATTAAACTGTTGGAATTGAACAATTGTTCTCTTTGAAGTTAACAGATCGGTATATTAAAGTTCAATCGTTTTCTCAATCTACTGAATCTATAATTAGTTTTTTTTTTTTTTTAAGCTATTTAAATTTTAAGATCAGTATACTGACACATCGCAGTGCTTATATTTTGAATTTTTCTTTTCGAAATAAATTAATAGATTGGTACATGTCACTCGTCATTTCTACTTCATTTTGAATCTGCATCAAACTGCAGTTAATTTTTTCTCCTGCGAGTAAAGTAAATAGATCAATGCCGTATTTTTAAGACATTCTGAATCCACTAAATTGCAGTTAGTTTTTCTCCAGCATCAGTCGATGAAATTGATGAATCTGTCTTTAGAATTATCGATCGTCGTGGAAACGAAATATTCGTAAAGATCGTTTCGCAGACACGACGGACATTTATTGTGTACAATATGATAATGAGATATCATGTACCAATTGCAGTGGAGTGCTGGATCTAGGTCACTAATCTTTCTAATGATCCAGTGTCATTTTTAGACGAGGAATGCAGTTGCTCTGTGAACATTCGTCATTTAGATAAGTGGATCTAGGTACAAATACGAACTGTTTAAGTACTTTGCTCTCTGTCGTATATGGCGAATATGTTAATTAGCACGATCACACTTTAGACTCTTCTATCAAAAAAAAAAAAATCCAACGTTTTCGCAAATCCGAGGCTTTCTCATTTGCTGCTCCATCGATGAGTTTAAAACGTACAAAGTTTTACTCTTTCGAGAGTCAGTTTTATTCATCCTTCAAAACTCAATAACTCTGTTATTTTCAAGAAAATGGAAATTTAGCTCGAAAATTCAGAAATAAATTCAGTTTAGCTCTCCTTAAGGTGCAACTGTACAATGATAGTTCATTGCAGAATAACTCGTTGTATGTGACATGTAATAATTGTACGTAATTGCAGTTTATTGTTTGTAAATGCAAAATTGAATTTACAAATCACGAATACGCGAGGCTTGGACTGGGTTCTGGATTACAAAGTGCGTCGCACGTGTGGCAGCGAACTTATAAAAGTGGGTAGAAATTTGCATAAATATACGCGGTGTAGTTATAAATATTGTCATGATTTAACTTTTTCGAGTGATGCGCGACACTTTGCGCCTCGCTATATCCTCGATTATATCGTTTGTATTACAGTCAGAATTTCTAAAATTCCCAAACTATATATCGATTAGAAAGTCAATTTCTTTCACTTTTAA
>KQ435876.1:829766-840121 GCA_001276565.1 Melipona quadrifasciata
TCTTTCACTTTTCAGCACACTGCTGTAGAACTTGTGAATCGTTTCAATTTTTTTTTCAATTACACTCTCAAAGGTGCAAATTTGCATGAAAATCCACAATGTGTGCCAACTATTAATATTCTCCATTCTCCGAATTTTCTATAAACTATCAAGCGTCAAAAAAATCCGTAATTTATTCAAAATACCCAAAAACCCCGCGAATCTGAAGATTAATTATTAACAACGCAACGAAACTGACCCGAATTTGTAATATTAAGAATACCCCAAGTCTCCGCAAATTTAATTAACGACTAGAAAGAAAAAAAAAAAAAAAATCACACTGTTTTAAAAACAAACGAGAAAGAAAATCCTTTGAAACTCGTCCAACAGCAATGAGCAAACCATAGCGCACGATCGAGCGACGCGAAGAGTGGCTGGGAATTAAATAACGCTGCTCGTATCAGCTCGTTATCTATTTAGGCTTGCTCAAGCTATCGCTTGTTTGCCAGTTATGCTTTCGTGTTCACGGGAAAGGAGGAATTCGTGGCGGACGATTGGCATTTAAAAAAAAAATCCCCGGCAACGCGACGGGGCGAGAAACTCGCGAGCTTCCTCGTCGCCACGTTCGCGAAACGATCGCTTTTCTTGACGTCGACCCAACCAGCACGCGCAATTCGACACTCCGGTGCTATCGTTTCGGTTTCAGAGACCATTTAAACGCGATCGTGTTCTTTTCCGCGTTTCCTTCGGCGTGGCAAAGAATTTTAAAAAAAGAGCAGAGGCCGTTTCGCCGTTTCGTCGTTTCGTTCTCGTTTGATGTTACAAGTTTATTATTATCTACATAATTATACGTATTATGTATATTTGTTATTCGTGGTTTTGATTATAATTCACAAATAAATGCATTTTTGTATTTCCATGAACACGATCAAAGACACACGAATTTAAATAAGCAGTTTAGTCTATTTCTTTGCGCCTTCGAATTCCCCGTGATGATGACTATAATTGTAATATTCTTACTTCTTAGACAAACACTCGTGCGAACCAGTGTGAATTTTAATTATTCGTCGTGAATTTCAATTTTCGCTTATAAATTCGCTTGTAAATACGTTCTTCGCTGCTTGAAAATTTGTCACAAAGTGTGACCAAATTAAATTGAAGAGTGAAGAAAACTAATTGCAACGTGGCAATTTTTTCAAACGCGCAACAGGAACGCGATCGAAATTCAAACTCCGGTTCTTTTTATCCACTTAACCAAGCAATGAAATTAATTAACAACCAAGATTATTTAACAAAAAAGAACAAAAGAGAGAGAGAGAGAGACAGAGAGCTGTAAAAATAAAACTTTTTCTCTCGCAGAACGAGAACAAAAATAGATGTTCCAGACTTACTCATCGACCACGTTCGAATAATAATAGACGGCGATAAAACATACTGATATAACGCGACCAGTAAAGAGAGCAGACGCGTCAACCTTCTTCCGAATCCCAATAAAATCTTTCAATAAACCTCGAAATCTACGAGATTCTGCGAGATTTGTCGCCTCCGACGGGGGGGGGGGGGGGCGCTGTCTTTGACATTTTAATTGAAGCTGACGCGAACTCTCGAGGAGAGACTATATTCGGTCCAAGCCGAATGGCAATTTCCATGCTTCGTGCAATTCACGGAGTCCGATCGAATTATCCACCGATAAATTATCTGCTCTTTCTATTGGAAACGCTTGCAATTCGCACGCGTACCGAGAGGAATGATCGACATGTGTTTCCGTTATCGCGCTCGTTCTTCTTCTTGCATGTGGCGAGAATGCAACGTGGTAATATATTAATTCGAGACAGTACGTTAATTTGTTCCCTGCCTGACACAGCCCAACTCTGACGCTTTCTTTAATTACGAGAACGTTCAATTATCCGTATGTTATAGTTTTACAATTGCGGAGAAGTGGAATTCAAACACGCGCAGAATGCGAAATATTGGAATTTTCTTCAATTGTACGAATTGTACGAAACAGAGGAATAAATGCCACGTATCGAGTGAATTTCTGTAAACTCTATAAATTGCACAACGATATAAGTTCTACGATACCGCGCGACTTGTACAACTTCGATGAATTCTGCATACGACGCGCGAATATTGATTTGTGCGTGATTCGTAAGTTGTAGAAATTGTACGAATGTTGTACAAGTTGTGTAAATATTGCACGAACATTCCATATAATTATATCGGATAGAATTACGTAGAATTTTACATGGAATTGTGTAAAATACGATATAAATGTAGCAACAATTTCAAACAACCAATCTCCGCTAAAGATTATTGAACAAATTGCTCGATAATAACTAAAGATTGCTAAATGAGTTGTCAAATAATTGTTTCATAAAACTATATAAATTTGTCGCGCGTTGAATGAGAAATAAATAAACGATTCGCAAGACAAGAAAAGAAAATGTGCGTCGCAGCAAAAATTACGTCGTCTAGTCGTTTTTTTAAAATACCGGCGAATTTAAATGTCTCGCGACATTGAGAATATTTTTACATCTTGGTAAAAGGTTGTCAAGCTTATCAATTAAATGACAGAAATTCCGGCATCTGAAATCTCGATATCTGATAACGCAATTCGGGGTTTTTAACAAATTGGCGATGCCGTTCGTGGCCAGATTAGATAGTATAATGAAAAGCCGACTTTTTTTTTTTTTCTTACTACTTGCGATTATTTCTTTCGAATCTGCGTTATCAAATCTTTCGCTTTCTTCTGGAAATTTAAACGAACGTATAAAAGAGACATTAGGAAACTGAGAGATTTAAGAACCTTCCTGTTTAGAATTCCAAATCTACAATTCCAACAAAGCAAAGTTCGAACGTTTGAAATATTCGTTCGAGTTGTGATCATTTTAAAGTAAAACCGTCATTGAAATTTACGAGCTTCGAGTATCAAGGATTTTAATTGGATAACTCTGGATTAATATTTATAATTTCAGGGCCTAAAATATCTAAATCTAAAAATTCCCATTCATTCGACGTCTTTGCACGAAAATTCAAATTTACTTGCAAGTTTTGCAAATTTTACCAAAGATCCGAACTAATCGAAATTGATAATCACAATGTTTGAATTACACGATGATTATAATTAACAATCAACAAATTAAAGTTCATCTACAATTCTAACAATAAGTTCGTAATTCCAAATCCGAACGATTCCAAAATCGCTCCGAATTTCCAATCATTGGGCGAAAGTTGATGTTCAAAATTACTCGAATTCCCACTTTTTTTCTCTTTTCTTTTTTTTTTACACGCGTTTGCAGAGGAATAAAATTCCCAAACTCTCGGCCACCAACTTCCTCGCGCACTCTTGTCAAGTAACCACCGGAATTTCGCTTACACAAGGCAACGAAAATGTAATTGCACAGAGCGAGATACCGCGACAGACAGAGGATCCAACTGTGACACGGTCAGACCCCACAGACGGAGAGTGTTGGAAACACGGAATAAGCAAGAAAATTGCCAGCGTCTGCTGGCAACTCTCTTACATTCCATGAATGTGAAACGAGCTAGGAAAGACCGCCGCGGTTACGTACGTAACGTCGTTCATCTCTTAGAAAACAAGCTTGGACACGTGTGACGTCGGTTCGTATTATAATCGGCGAGGCTATCGATGGGACAGGTTATCAGCTGCTCGAAATTCGGCCGTTTAACGGTCCTCGTGCGAGAAGTAGATCGAGAAACAGAGCGCGTTTGATACCGATAACGCGCTCTGTTTCTCGCTCCCTATTTCGCCAACTGTCTCGTCAAATGTCCCCCGACGAACGTACCGTAAAATTTCACCCATGAAAGTTTCATTGGCATTAGCATATAACCACCGCGCGTCGATACTAACCTGCGATAAATTTTAACGAGAAAAGGAAATTCATGTAGCCGTGCACTAACCCTCTCGTCGTGCAACTCGTTTTGAACAGCCGGCGAATTTTTGTTTTCCCTTTCTTCTAGGAAATACTTTGAGTCGCGATTTATTTTTTTATTTTTTCGCGAAACGATTTGGCGGATAATCTCGGATTTTTGCACGTGAAAGTTATCCAAGGTTGAGGCAAGGAGTTGGAAATGTAACGTCAATTTGTAATTAAAAAGCTCCCATTTCTAAATTCGACGAACTCGCACAAAGTGATTGCACGAGGATACTTTTGAGTTTGACATTTGTGTCGTGAATTTTCTTCGTATCGAATATATACATTTCTTTCGAATAGAAACTAATCAAATTAATTATTTCACTTGCTTGCTGTTTTTACCCCTTTTTCGTCTAATTTGCATGCATAGTTATAAAACTGAACATCCAACTTTAAATTTCGCATTTCCTCGTTACAATTAAATACGTCAATAATTAATCGCAACGCTATTTTTTATGATGTTTTGTTGTTTTAAACAGCTACTTTCGACGTATTAAAATGTGAACAAATTCTAGTAAACCTTTGTCAAATTTTCATGTCAAAGCGTCTGTCAAAGGGTCGAAAGTCTCTTCGATGAATAATTACAAACAAATATTGTACAAGAAGCGAATAATGTCTTGCATAATAGGTGTTCAATTTTATCTTGTTGACAGAAGCTGTTGTTTCAACAAAAATTCAACAGCTCGAGCGGATCTATCGAATTTCCGAAAAAGTTTGCGATTCCTCTGCAAATAATGAATGGATTCGACTCATTTTAGGCAGATTACATTTAACGCAAATTTCATTTCACGTTTCTATCGTGTGAAAATTTTTCTCTTTTCCGCGAAGAGAGAAGTTTCAAGTATTGCACAATGAAATGTGAAAAAAAAAAAAAGATAAATCAAAGCTAAAGGAAGCCAAAGTTTAAAAGTGATGCTTTTTATTTAAGGCTAATTCAAGATAAAGAAAAGTAGGATATTTATCTTTGGTTAATTTATCGCGCGCCTAGATCTTCTTTTGTAGTGAGAAAAAATGGTGAACAAATATCAGTCTGGCATGACTTTGTACCCAAAACCTAACTGCGCTCTGCCATTCCAACTGAAACTTATCGTGTGAAAAAGTGCAATTAACGATAAGCTCTGTGATTGATCATAAGTGATAGTGTTTACTAGCAAGATATTCCTTCTTTTTTCCGTCGCTATTGTTGACAAGAACATGTGTTGTAAGCTATCGAGTGGAATGACAAAAATTCTGTGAACACTCTCTATACTTGCTTGCGCAGTTGTACGTAATAATCTTCAGATTTGTATCGTTATATTTTTGCAATTCAATTGATCCCCGAGCACTGTAGATCATTTTGTTTATTTATATTTCTTCTCTTAGACTGTTTTATATTTTCCGATGCACTTGTTGCAGATCATTATAATCAAATCAATCATTTCGCAGTTTAATCGTTAAATTAATTTACAGATTCTAATGGTGAAACTTTCCACAATAGTCGTATAACCTTCAACATCTGTAACACTTAAAGTCAAGGTATAATTTTACTGTTTAATTCCAGTGAAATAAAAGTCTATACTATTATATATATATATATACATAACAGTTTGAAACTTATTAAGAATCTACACCGATTGAACAACAAATCTCACTAAGGAGACATCAACACTTTTAATTTATACATCAATTTTCATCGTTTCAAGCCTCGATAATATACATTAAAAAAACTGCTTAAAACCTCCCCCTTTAAATCAAACCAAAGCAAACCTAAACCTAACTTGACCAAAGCCGAAAAGTGCGAATTCCCTCCATCACACAAATGACCGTGTTTCATCGAGGTGTCTGGACATTGGTCGAGAGGCGAGAGTTCACCGATGCAACCGATAAAGAGAAGCAAAAGGTGAAGCAAGTACGGTTGCTATGAACACTTACCCATAGGTCATCCGTGGTGATGGAGTTGTCTGTGTAGAAAACGAGGACCTCGACGGTGAGCGGCGACGTTTCCCGCAATTTCGAGGCGAGAAGCAAGCAGGCTGTCCCGAGTAGCTGCAGCTGCGACTTCTTGATCGGGCAGATCGAGAGGAACCTGTCGACGTAGTTCATCGACAGGGGAAAGACCTCGTCCTGACACTTCTGCTCCTCGCATACCTGTCAACCATCATTAACCGACCGATTAGAATCGTGCCCGTTTGCTTTTCGTTCACGTTTCGGCCCCGGGGTCTCTTCTCTTTCATCCGAACGAAACACGAAAGGGGTTGGCTTTCAACGATTTGTGCCTCCCCCCCCCAGCGGTGTATTCTCGAGAGGGAGGGATGAAACGGCGCTTGGAAATTAGGGACGTATCGATACCTGACCTTCTTTCTGACGAGAGAATCACGTGGAATGCGGGTACAGTTAGGTCTCTTTGGGAGAAAGTCCGGGGGAGAGGAAAATAAATTTTAGAGCGAAGGACGATTATCGCGCGAGGTTAGGATCGGCTGATCGGTATTTAAGATATGTGGAGTGAGGTTAGGGTATCCAATGATACGTTACGTTGCTTTCTTTTTCTTTTTTTCTTTGAAATTATCTTTACTTAGATTTAGATTTCACGAGCATACATTTTGTAACGACATAATAACCACGTTCTACTTTCGAAACAAACTCGAGGTTAAATTTCAAAAATTGTAATTCTGATTACGCAGTTGAATACGTGGTATGTAAACAAATTAGGCGTGCCGTGTATTTTATAATTTCATTTCGTAATACTTGTCTTTGTATTTTTTTTTTTTTAATTTTCTTTTCTTTTTAAGTCAGCTTAGAAGGAAACGTAGAGATTAAGGAACTGAAAGAAGCGCAAGAGTCTAAATTCTGTTTTCAATTGAAACTGGAGTTGGATTACCGAGGAGTCAAGAATTCGAGGAAACGTCATTATCGTCATAAAAAAAAAAAAGAGAATTGCGATCTCGATGTTCTTTCGAAAAGAATAGCTTGAATTTTTCACGATCGTAGCAGACAACCGTTAAACAAATAGATAAAGCCAGAATCACGAACAGACCTCGAGACAGCAGGGACATATCGACGTGTGCAATCGGTTGGAAAATTAACGGCAAATTAATAAAGTAGCAGTGAAACGGGAGGGGGAGGGGGGAGGGGGGAAAGTGGCGAATACGTCAGAGGCCGGATTTCCTCTTCTCGCATTTTAACATCGCGGCTTTGGCTAATCGATCACCCTGGGGCACAGGTCGGGGACCTCGGTTTTTGTTTTCAAAGCATTCTCCAAGAGAGAGAGAAGATACAATCGATACAGTCGATGCTGAAGAAGAGTGTAACGAGCTTTCGACGTCGAGCGAAATGTCCAGCTCGCCGGGCTGAAATAATTTTGTTCGCCAAACGAACGTGAAAGTCCGTCCAAAGTCCGACGAGAATAAATACAGCGCGTCGATTCTAGTGGTGTTTGTTGCGCGAGATAAGATTAATCTTGCGCGAATTAACAAAAAAAAAAAGAAAAAAAAGGGAGCAGTTCGTTTTTAACTATCAAGCTTACTGTCAAGTGACGGAAAAACTGCCAATTGACCCAACTTACGATCTTCGTAAACGGGCGTTAGTCAGACAGATGTAAAATATGTATAATTTGTACTTGTTAGTCTTCAATTTAAAGAAATTAAATTTAAGAGTCAGCGAGCGCTGGATACTGGATATTATAAAATAAGAAATTGATTCGAGTTTCACCTCGCGGTTCAAAACCATTCTCCGATCGATATTAACTTAAAAATATCACGAGTAACGCGCGCCAAATCAAATGAAATTGAGTCAAATTCTTACGATATAATTGAAATATAAAGAGAAAATAACCAAGAGGTGATACATGTATCGTTTCGTCGATATTTCGTTTTTAAAGATATTGTTAACACTTGAAATGAATTGTTGCAAAGTCCGATAAAATACAGACCGATAAAAGATATAGATTCCATTTATATCGAACGGTCATCGTTTCGATGTTTATGCAGATATGTACCTCTTAAAGCGAGTTATTGCAAGTTGGAATGAACGATAAATGACAATTTGAAGGTGTCGAAAGATAATCGTTTCAATCAACACCTTTTTCGATACTTTTAACGCATCAAATAACAATTATACACTGCAAATTCAAGAAAACAAACACGAGATATACATCAAAATATGATATAAATTCCAAACTGCATATTGAATCGTTTCCAAATTTATCACACGATTGAGGAGATACAAACATAAGTCGATCGACTGAGTAATTATCGAATAATTATTCCCGATATAAATGACATCGGTCCATCGAATGAAACGTTGCAGTTTATTTTCTCCACCCATTTACATTGAAAGGGGAAAACTTTTTCCAAAAGCGAAAAATTCGAAATATCTGGAACTCGGCTGAAATAAATTCGTATATAAACGGAGTTTACTGAAAACAAATCGAGTTCCACTGCATTTACTGAACTGCGTTCTACTGCACTGACTGAAATTTGCTACAAACAAACAGAGTTACGCTGTACCGATTGAAACTTGGTTCGATTAAATTTGCTAAAATTTTGTCCAACTAGACGGAATTTTACGAGCGACAGTACATTATGGCAAGCCGAAAATGTCTCGGACGTACAAAAGGAGCGCCATAAATCGGCGTCCTAAGTTACTAATAAACCTCCGGGTCAACACGTGGAAACGACCACCTTTGAACTCTCGGAAACTTTGAAGCGAACACCACTCGAAGTGTTCGCGACGAATTTTCAGAAATAATTTCAGGCAACCAAGCCTGATAATGAAGATAAGTTGATCTCGAGCAAAGGTAGATAAACGCAGATAAATCAGTCCCGAAATATCACAGTAACTTTTAACGACGAAGTTTCGTATATTCCCGTTACGAATAACGACTATGATTTAGAAAAGAATTTCACAATCTGAAGTACATATTATTGTTAAAAGTGCCAACAAACATAATTCAAAGAACTACTGCCAAACCAAGTATCGTCGAATCTCAATTTTGTCACCTCTTTAACAAATCGTCGATGTTCTATTTTAACAAACTTCGCAATTCGAGAAACCTTCGCTCTAAATATTTCCAGTTTCCACGTTCAATTCTCGCATTACTTACGCCACGTACGTACACGGAATATCACAATCTGGAACTCTATCTCACCGATTCACGTCCTGATGTTCCCACGTTTGCGAAGTTCCAACTTCAACTCTCCGGAACATAATCGTTCTTTTTTTCGACAAAAACGCATCGTTCCACGCTTGAAACTCAGATCGCGAGATTTTGCTTTCTTTTTTTTTTTTTTTTTTTTTTTTTTTTTTGTTTTTTATTGACGCGACCTTTTGTTAACGCGTTTAATCGATGATGGTGGACGGAGACAATTATTTCGTTAAACCAGTGGTACTAATTGGTCGTGGTGATGGAGGAGCAATTAGGAGGGCTGTTGGAAAAGGGTGGATTCGTTGGTCATGGTCAATAAGTCGTGTAACGTCCCTTCGTATGGTTGCAGTTTAATCGGTAGGAAAGGCAGCCGGTGGGTTTTTTACGAGGCGATTGCTTGGAAAATTTTGGTCAACCCCCCCATTTCCGGCGGTTCTTGGAGATCCGACCCCAATGCAGTTCGAACGTTCCTTCGACAGTTTCACTTACACAGGACATTTGTTAGATATACGATCCTAATTCATTAGGACATCCAACTTTGTTATCGAGTCATTTTAAGCTAAACGTTGAACTCACAATCGGTTATTAAAATTGAACTCGATGTCAAATTCAGTTGTCAAGCCACGTAATTAATTGCAACGTTACAATTTTCACAATTTTACTTATAAATTTAATTACGAGGAAATAAGTTACCAGAAAGAGGATTCAGAAACTCTCAGAAAGTTTCATAAATATTACGATAATGAACAGCAACACTATTGTACAATATAATTCTATCATTTTAATTAACATATACGCATTATTACATAAATGTCATTTTAAACTTGAGTTTCACGAATCTTTTCACAAAGAGTTTTCAAATCCTTCTAACAATTAATATTCCAATTTCGATTCCACTTTACGATTTATTTTCTTGTAACTAAGATCGTGAGTAAAATTTCCCAGAAGAATTACAGGACTTTGTTGTTATCGTAAAACAAAAAGAAGCGTGGTGACAGAAAAGGGGGAAGAGATTCTTCAGTCGCGGAACCTAGTCGAAAAGAATCGAAGAAACCAGTCCTTGGATAATTAGACCGCGCATCTGTTCAAATATCGGTAAGAAAACTTGGCCGAATCGGTATCTTTCGTTCGAACAGAAAAAAAAAACATGTCCCAAGTTTAAATTATTGAAGAACGCGAGGGAGGCTAGCTGATAAAAACCGTGGGCCAACAAACTCATCTGTATATCTACCGGACGGTCATCCGTCACCGTTCCGCACCGCAGATAATTAGTTTCGCGAATCGCTTTGCAAAAATTCAATCGAAACTCTGAAAATTCT
>KQ435876.1:840196-871539 GCA_001276565.1 Melipona quadrifasciata
TTTCTCTCGTTCTCTGTAAGAATTTGTTACAATTGCTGCGATGGTCCTCGTTCAATCTGCTAAAATTCTGCGAAATACAGAAGCCGCTAGTGGCAAGTCATTCGTCAATTAATGTTATAACATCACATAAACGTAAACCGAGGAATTTCTTCCTCTCAATTTAAATTGCAGAGTTCTAACAACTTTCTGAAATGTAATTTTTCAATCTGCTTATACTTTTGTAACTTATCTAATATTCTAAATTACTAGTTTAAAAGATTCGTCGCGTCTAGGGCCACGTGAAGACAAGTTTCTCATGCCACTCGTGAATGTTTCGAATCTAATCTATCAATGTCTCGATTTGCTTTTGCAGAGACTTATACCTGTCGCTTACACACAAAATCGAGTATTAAAGTCCATTCACTTTCACAATCACGATGGTTCGAAAAATGAAACTTGATCACGCTTGCCGATTGACAAATGGTCCATTGCCTTCATCGAAAAATAAAACTATACACGTGCAAGTATACTTTCCGTGCTAATTGTACTTCAAAAATTATTTTAAACTGCTTGATAGTCTAATTGCAATTATTTCGTACCGTCGTAATTGAATTATTTATAAGTGTTTTAATGGCTACATTTCAATCGTCAGTTATTTTACATCGACGTTCACAATTAACTACAATTACTTGAAATTATTGTTGAACTGTAAATTCTTTGCAACGATTTTTTTCTTGCGCTTTTACAACGAACTGTAATTATTACAAATCGTTCGTAATTGTTCGTAATTACTTTAAATTGTGCTCTGCAATTACTCCACCGTTACGTGTATCACCATACACAGATTATTGTTATTTGATACAATAGAACAAAAATGTTGACACATACCAGCTTCAATTTATACGTATTTCACCATCGGGCTTTAGGCAAGTTGGTTTCCAACAACTGTTCACTGATTGTCAAACGTTCGTGCTGTACAGCCAGGGACAGAAGACATCGTAGAACGTAGTTTTCTACAGTTAGTTATCTGCCACGATAAACTTTAATCCGACAGATCCGACGAAAGGAAATGAAGGAAATGTGTTTGACGTATGAGGCTGACACCAATGATTTTGTTTACAATTCTACCATTAGTCCATTATCTGTCGTCTGTAGATCTCTTTCACGCCCTGAGATATTGAGAATTATTCGTGATTCGAACAGAATCCTATTCGTTTTGGAATAGGTCACGGATCATTTTGAACGCAGTTCGTCGTTGGTATCGATGATTGCGCGTTTTTACATATTTCTACACGCTCAAGTTCTTCGTAAATTCCTGATTTATTTTTCAAATTCTCGTAATTTTGTTATTTTTTTTTTTAATTTCTGTTATTTTACATCTTTTGTAATTTAACCCTCGAGCAGTTGGATTATGAATAACTTGGTACTTTATGTTCTTTCCATTTCAAAATTAAATAGAATTGATGACTGCACAATTGACAATGAGTATTAGTAAAGCGTTAAATGGGGATGAAAGAAAAGGTAGAAATATTTCTGACACAAATTTCTTGGACGTTTTTCATCTCGTGTTGAAACAGATCGTAATTTGACTGATTTGGAATATTTTTGATTGTCAAACAGATTTAATTGTACGTAGATAGACGTTTCACTTTACTGAAAACTGAATCCCAACGAAACCTGCTTTCGTCGCGTCACTTTGCATTGCTAAATTGTACATGTTACATTTACAATTTGTAAATATCGACAAATATTGATGAGATGTGAAACCAATTTATTGTGAACTAGAACGATTATCGTCTCCGTCCTAAGAGGATTTTACGCGAGAGATGCCACGGTCGGGGCAAGCAAATTTTTATTAACACTACGTCAAAGCCACGAGGAATTAAGCAGAAAGAAATTTGCACATTGACGAAACTCGAATGATCTCCATCTTGCGCTGTGAAATTGACAAGTTGAAACGAATGGTCCATGTTATATTCACTGCGTGTAAACTGACCGAGATAACACGATTCAAATGTTTCCAATTAACATTAAAACAATTTCCGGGGATCAATTTCTGTCGACAATTTCTGCACGATCATATTTAATTTCAACTAAAATGTAACATGGATCCTTGTTTGAAATCACAACGATGTCTAAGGAAGCTTTATATCTGGAAATTGTAAAGCAACGAAAAAAAAAAAAAAGTATAAAAAGTAAAATATTTGGCAGGTAAAACAATTTTCTACCGACTCTACATTTCGTCGCAACAGAAATTATAAATTAACTTACAAAGATACGATACGACTACTTGCAATAGTTTCACTCATTAGGGACCAAGCGATAATTTATCGTGGTATTATAAACACGCTTAAAATCTCAGTGAAAGATACAACGAAGAGAATACGTTGCTGCAGATTTTAGAAATTTCTTTTCACAGTGACAAGTGACAACGGAATAATAAATTGAACGTTGCAACGCTGGCGCTTCGACCGAGGAAAGAGAACACTCGCGCTGTTCCCTTTTCGAAGATTTTCGTGGTGGAGAACAACAGGCGTGAGAACGAAGCGAGAGGATCGCGTCGAATGAATTTCGCCCGAGTGAATCGTTCACGAGTGCCTCTAATGCCAAAGAATTCAAAGCAATGGACTTCGACACGCGTGCACGACACGACCCAGTCCGGTCACGTTCCCGACGTAGACGTATGATTCAAGGTCGACTTTACAAACCTCCTGATCGTTGTAATTAATCGCGCGAAAGAAAGAAAAAAAAAAAAAGAAGAAGAAAGTCAATCGACAACTGAACAAACCGGACCTTGAACCGCAGATCGCAGGAAATCGACGTGGTTAAAAGGCTCCCAATCGTTCAAGGAACTTCGCGGGGCATTTAAACACCTTTCGCCTCCACATGATTAATCAACGACCGTTGTGTCACGATTTAAAAGATAATTCTAAATTTCGGGCATTGCTGGATCATGCTCTTAAGAATCGTTTGAATTTGAAATAATTGCAGACGTCTGTTCGATCAAAATTGAACTACTGTGAATCTGACTTGATTTTTCTCTCAAATTAATAACTGTTCGATGGTAAGGTAGTTAGATCGACACTGATGAAACTTTAGTAATTCATAGTTAATAAATTAGTCAGTTTTAGAATATTTGATTTAAACGAATTTTACATATTATACATTTATAGAAATTTAACACTCTTAAGTTAATTCTCAAATCTTGAATTGTTATTTAAAAACACGCCGCTTCAATTATATCGCTATCAACAAATTTTTCAGGAGGAGAAACTTTAATAATCTTAAAACACCGATAAATATTCTTACAATTAACAAGAGCATCTTTAAAGAATCTGCAATTAGTGAGCATTTGGCATTTATAGTTCTGATTATAAGCATGGTGTAAACATCTTGAGTGGCTGGCGCTGTTCTCGCCGGTTGTGAATTGAATGAAAAAGTGAAATCGCAAGTATTAAATTAGAACGCAGAAGGCTTTACTTTGAACGCCGTTGAGAAAAGTCGACTTTAAAATCGAATCAAAAAACTGTTACGCAATATAAATTTGCAATAATTGTTTAAATCAAATCGATTCACTTCCAATTCCACCGACACGGGATCTTTAAATACCAGAATGAATTTATCGATAGAGCAAAAACAAATGTAACGTACGTGCACGTATGCATGTATATTGTAACAGGAGCAAAGATTTATAGGCTCGTAGATTTGATAAATCCAGCTGTTCTTATCGGTGATCGGTTATACAACCGGTATTTTAAATATCTCGGTACAGTTTCGCGACACTGTACCGAGATATTTATGCGATTTTATTCTAATTTAACTAGAGTTACGTCAGACGTCATTAGAATGCCTATAAATTATAGGGATTCTGGCGAATTGCTGACTTTCGATCGATGATTAAATCCAGTCGAATATTTCGGGGAATATAACGGGAATATAGTTTCAATACCAAGTTAAATTAAATTGAATCGACGTTATTGGAAAGCCCGGCTAATTTATCTGTCGTGCGAGTTTCTGACTTTCGATCGATCGATCTGCTCGCATCTACAAATACGTTCAAAGATATATTTGAATATTAACATTATTAGTTATTAACAATTTGACATTACATTGACACTGATACGCTAATTTTGGCATTAACGTTGTAGAAGAAAAATCCAACCGATCGAGGAGAAATTGACAATTTGATTTTACTTCGCAATGTCAAATGTTTTGAAACTCCCGTGGCCTCAATATACAAACTTCAACAATGTCACATTTATATACATACATGTTTCTTCAAAACGATATCGAAATTCAAATGTTTTGCTTCCCAACGACCGAGGAAGTCGAGAGGAACAGTTGAAGAAGAAAACGATCGCGACGATCGTTGATTTGGCTCCGCTCGAGTGTGCGAAACTCGAAGCCGAACGCGTAACGTAACAAAGAAATCGTTACCGTTACGGACGTTATCTCCGCGAGCAGAGAAAGAAAAGAAAAAGGAAAGATATTCTGTTACAACCAAACGGAACAAACGATCATCGAGAAACATCGACCCGGCCGTGATTTCTCTGTTTTCTCCGCGAAAAGAAGCAGGAATTTAAAAATTACGAAGCATCCGCCTTCCGAGAGTTTCGCGTTCGTTCGTAAGTATGTATCGATACGCATTTGGCAACGTACGGGTGACGTAACGCCAGTGATACCACTGACATGATTCGGTGCTGCTCGCTGTGAATGACAGCGAAGAAACACGGCGAGCGGGAGCGACGCTAGCAACCGAGAGGCATGTACCTACGCGACGAACGCGTGGTGTTTTTTAAATTTTAAAGGGACCACGGCGGACGAGCGTTCGACGTCACCGGACCACGCATTCTGTCTGTCTGTCTGTCTGTCCGTCTGTCTGTCTGTCTGTCTGTTCGTCTCACGCTCCGCGGCCGAAAATAAGCCGACGTCCCCCGTTCCGCGAGCTTTCCACGCCCTACTCGAACCCGAAATACCACCGATATATGCATGTACCTGGAATTCTCTGATACGTACGAACGTGCATACACTCGACGCGAAGGGAGGAGAGGTTCCCTTGGCTGTTAACAGCGGGGAATATTCGAAGAATTCCCCGTCCATGCGATCCCTTCCAGCCGAAAAAACTCTCGAAAATCACTGTACGTAACATGCTACGACCTGTTAACGTTCGCGATGACAGGCAAAATATACTTTCACATCGGCTCACTTGTGACACTTGTTACAAGTACTTCAAGACGAGATTAACAGGAGAGAGAGAGAGAAAGAGAGAAATATGTGTAGATAAATTATTAAAATAGTTACAGCGATAGATCGTCGATAAATAGAATAGTTGCATAAAAATGGCCCACGCGAGAGATCATTGCGTACGTTTATGTAACGCGAGCGTTTATCCGTCAAAAAAACAAAAAAAAAAACAAAAAACAAAATGATAACCGAGATATGCATGTGTAGTCTTTTTCGTTTTCACTAGATGGGAATTTAATTGAACAATCACGATCGAAATCCTGGTACGAAACAATTCTTGCGATCCTTTCGACTTTCGAAAAAAAAAAAAGAAAAAAAAAATACTCAATCTCCCTGCTTCGACAACTTTCATCGCGTATAGCAGTCAACGAACGACCAACCGATTTTATCGTGACGTTTCGTTCAAAAAAAAAACCGACACGGGGGGATCGTCCGCGCGATTGGTACGATTATTACAGGCGATAACGATCGGTTGGGCGATAAAAAATTTTTCGGGAAATTCAAGGGCGACACGTGGACCGGAAACAGTTGCTCACCTCCAACATCCACTCCGCGACGATCTTGCGCATGGGCGCCGAAATCTCCGTCTGCACGCACTCGAAGTAAGAAGTGCTGGGCGAGTATCTTTCTTCGGTTTTCAGGAGATTTTGCAGCACACGGTCGTCGTCGAGCAGGACAGGATCCGGGTACGCTCGGCACTCGATGGCGGTGGTCTCGCAACAGAGCAGATCCATGTTCCCGTGGATCGTTTCTAACCTCTCTCGGAACACGCACGACAGAGAGAAACAACGTAAGTGGCGGTATAACTTCTCTCGTTTTTTACCTCCTCCTCCTCCTCCTCCACCGCCTCCTTCGCTCGTTTTTTCTTTCTCTCAACTATGTACGCGATGACTGTTGCCGTTGCTGTTGCTATTGCTATTCGCGATCGAAGACGTATACCCCGCGGTGCGCGTACGTATCTGTCAAGATTCTGCTGGTCGACGACGCGCAACGTGCAAATCCCCGTGCGCGAGATTCTCCCCTGCTGTTCGGTTTTTTTCGTCTCCTCTCCGTCGCCGTCGTCGTCGCCGTCGTCGTCGTCGTCGTCGTCGCGGTGTCACTTTATTCACGCGCCACGTTGCCAAACCGTTTTTCGCCGACGCGACCAGACAGAGCATGCACGAATCGATCGTAAAGATACGGGAGCCGCGGCTGACGACGAGAAGTTCACGCGAATTCGCACGTCGGTAGACGCCTTACCTCGGCCCAGGTACACTGCTCTCGAAACACTTCACAAAATACAACCATACAGCGGGGATACACGCGTGTACATGCGTGTGTTTGTTACGCGTGTACACGTACACGTCGAACAGGACCTTGGTTTCGGCCAATGACTTTCCTATATCACTCACCTAAAGGCCGTTTACGTGAAAACAATGTATACAATCGCCGGTGACTCTTTCGGGGTTCGACGACGTCGTGGGAAAAAAAAAAAAAAAAGGGCCGGTTTACGGGTTTTGTTATTCCTTGCGTTCCATGCACAACAACACTTTCCTTCTGTCTCTGCTTGTTTTCTGCCGCGCGTTTGACGTAGTCGTTGGTCTCTCTCTTTCTCTCTCAGTCGCGGTGTGGTACTTTTTTTTAACTCTTCTTGTTTTTCTTCCTCGCGTATGTTCCTCTCGGTGTCGTCGGAGCAATCTCTCTCTTAGTCGAGAACAACAAGTAAGAATCGAACGACAAACACACACTGGCAGCGATTTAGTAAAAATGATCAGTTCGAAGGACGTAGGACCTTTAGGATTCTAATAAATAAGCGTTGTCCGACCTCGTGTCGCTCGTGCCTCTCGCCGGTTATGGTCACGTCGCGGGTCGGTCGTGTTCAAAAAAAAAACCCCGTTGCGCTAGTGAAGACGTTCGCCTCGTTCGCACGGTCGATTTAAATGTCCTGCGATATCTCGGTCTTGTACACTGTCTCACGATCCGACACTGGCGACTTACCAGGTCAGAATGCCGCTGGTCTTCCTGTCGTAGCTCGGTCTTCACCAGTTCGTTCTTTCGAAGGGGTGGTAGGTGCGTCCCCACTATCTCGGCGCCAGCGGTCACGTGACCGCGGATCGATCCCTACCACCAAGGCGCCAGCGTGTCACGTGGAACGTAAAATGCCCCCCCACCACCGGCCGGCATGACTGGGGCGCCAGTGCCGGATTCGCATCGTGTAACAGGAACCTAGAGCGCGGCTGCCACCTACAGGTTCGCCACCTTCGGCGTCTTGCGTTATTTCAGGGACGACCACGAGATTCACGGAACCAAGGTAGCGTTTTCAACCTGCCGGTCTCTCTTCGGTCACCGTTTGTGACCTGCGAAGCTTTCTTTTATTTTCGACGTGAATGATTTGTCCTAGGGGCCCCTCGGTGGCGCGCCGGGATTCATCGTTTCCGGTGAAACTTGCAAACAGGTGGAAATCTCGTCACGGGATTTAAACCTTTCAATCGCCCGTTCGCAGACAAGAAACGCTGCCCTTTCTCGGCAGAAATGTAACTTTTTATCAACCTCTTTTTTTTTCTTTAGAGCCAAATTTACAATTTGTTCGCGAGTTTTTGCAAACGTTCTAGAATTAATGGCTCGCGATGAAGGGAATTCGTTTTTGGTACGATTTTATGTGGATGAATGTGCGAAATTGTTAAAAGTAGCCACGTTACTCTTTCGTTTTTGTATTATCGACACCACGTGGACGTTATGTAACAAACGTATTCCATCGAACGAGTGCGATGAGTCACTAGGGATAAGTCAATAAGACGTAACCTGTTGAAATTCTGGAAGTTTCTGGACGAACATGTCCGTTCTATATTTCTTAAGAAATATGAACGCCATACTTTACAGCGACAAATTTGTTTGAACATCCTTCTGAAAAGAAATGCATTTTTTCATCGAACTTGAGCAATAAACCTTCGTATTAAATGTTACGTAACGATTTCTTATCACATTTAATTACACGATTTACGAAATACGACACGCACGTTGCATCGTGGCTACGTTTAAACGTCGTTTAAACGTCTAACAACGTGGCCTGGGGTTCCATGTGATCACAATCCGATATTGACTCGAAGGAGTTCGGACAAGTCCGGACTCATTCGTTTCCATTCGTTCATATACAACATCGAAATTCTTTGCTCTTTGCTATTATTTTTGCTCTTTTCGACGACTTTGCTGTTTTTTTTTTTTTTTTTTCATCGACATTCTTTAGCGTTGATGGATCATTTTGTCAGAAGTATCGACAAGAAACATCAAAGAATCTTGTTCCATCCGGCGAAGAACAATGTTCTTCAGGTGTCTGTTGCACACGTGACAAGAAACGAGAAATTTCGTTCTTTTGTCGAGAACTGGCGGAAGCAGTGAATTATAAATTGTTACGTCGTTGGTAAATATGAAATCGAAATGTATGTATGATTAGATCGATGATCGAGAGATGTTTAGGAACCGTGGGATTCTAAGAAATTAAGAAACACGGAGTAATAACTCCAATTTTTATTGATTTCTATTCTAAATTATCACAAACGAGCTATAATACCATTCCCTGCATTTTAACACAAGTTCATAGTAATGCAGAAAAGCAATAAAGCATCTTCCCTTGTAATCCAATAATTGTATAGACTTTGGGAAATAACACATAAATTTCAACATCTACTTCGATATTTTTCTGTCATCGACAATTGTAATCACTATTGTTAAAAATTGTCCAAAAATGTATATTTTCCTATGTTTTAGTGACGATTTACTAATAATCGCAATATCACATTATTCATCCTTATTATCGGTATAATTCCTTTCTATTATTTACTGCTTACATTTATACCATTATTGGATCTCAGACGCAAATAAAATATAAGATGTACGAGTTAAAATGAAAATGAAATTTCAACAAACTCCGATATCTCGGCCGTGCTCTATCCAACGCGTTAGAAGAATTTGATAAAAATTGTTTGAGCGATCTCGTGGTGCAGGGCCGCCGCTCGCGAATCGTTGCCACGTTACTATCGTCGCTACAGAACATAGAATCGCATTATCGCGAACCGACTCGGGAACCGTGCATGCATAGAGGCCCTTCTCCTCTCTCGTCGTCGTCGTATCCGGCGATTGAACGTTAGCCCGTGCTTCTCCTTCGTTCGTTCTCCGTTTCTACGGCCGGGACGAGAAATTTCAACCACTTCCGCCGGATAATTTGAATGGGAGAAAGAAACGGTCCGCGCAGGAGTGGGAATGTCCTTCGTGCACGAAACTCGCGGGCTCCTCGGCTCGTTTGCACGTACGTGTAATACCACGAGGTTACTACGAATCGGTCGGTCCTCGTACGCGCGTGCAACTTTACGCGACCGGATGTTGCAACGCGTACCAGACGACGTCGTAACGACTGAACAATAAGTGCCTACGCTGGAGTACTACGGCCGAGTAAATCGGAACGATCACGACCGTCTTGCGTTGGACGCCCCGGTGAAAACCGGATATCTCGATTGATCGACGATGGTTCGATGATTGGTCGAAGGAAAGACGATTAGATTCGACGAGCAGATAGATGGAAAATTATTCAAGTGTGACCTTGATTACAAGGATTAAGTTACCACAATGTATTTTTTTTTTTTTAACGCAATTCTGGGTAATAATATTTAAGGCAAAAGTCGTGCCTAGCGATAGTTACAAAGACTATTCCTTTTGAATAATTTACTATTGTTTATATTTCGTTGTATCATTATAAAATAAAGAGAAGACATATGTCGTTTAGCAATACGAGATAACCATTGTTAATTACTGTTATTAAATGCTTACTAATTAATGTGATGGAAATGGCTATGTTAATAGAAACAACGTGACACAATAATCAATTTTCGTTGTAAATGCATTGTTTTACAGTGTTGGTCATGGCCGTGGTCACAGTATCGTGACATTGACATTGACAAACAGTAGCGGCAGTGATGTAGTCACGATCGTATTACGGTGGTTCGTTACTGAGTCGGGATAAACATACAATGAAATTGCGACAGTAAGTCTAGAGTAAGTTGTGGTCTCGGCTCGTTGTTTGTTGTACGAGACTATTATCGTCGGAACAATCTCGCTTGAAACTATCGTTTAGTCATACATTAGTAGGTTCGCTCGAATGATAACAACAATAATATCGTCAAATTGATAGTACTAGTTGTAAATCGTATCAAAGTAGAAGTATCGTGATATCCAACGTTAGTGGGTTGTCGCATAAAATAGTCATTTATTTATTTTTAGTAACCTAGTGGTATTAATACTTCATTTATTCGATTTTAAAAAAGGAATATTGACTGATGAACCGAGCGATGTTAATGTAATAACCACTGTGAATGATAATAATAGTAAATCACGAGTACTTCATTTCTAATATAATCTATTATCTGATCTGCTGTTATGTAAAATAATTATTTGCATGTTTCCAATATGTCTAAGTAGCTATTAGTATTTCACATGCATAGATAAAATGTTTGATGATTACAAGTTCCAAATGTTTGGTAATTAATAGCGTTTTTAGTTGAACATTAATAGCAAAAGTTATTATCGCACTGATTGTGTAAAACATAGTACGACCACTGGCATTAATTAACTAAAAGCGCTAATCATTATCTCTTCACTTTTAATCCCCAGATCCTATCGATGGAATTTAAAATGCAAATTGCATTCATTAACTTTCGCCGCGTTCGCTGTTATTGTTCGCCTATTAATTAGAGTTTAGTGTTATTTCTAGCGTGCCCCTATTAATCGCAGTCTGCCTGTGTCTGTATGCGTGCGTCTCACAAGAAGAACATCCTGTGCTGTCTGATGAATGAAATTTTAGTAATGAATGGAACATACTCGTTATTGTCGATTGCTGATAAAAGCATTTTGCTTCGTGTAACGTTAGTTTCAATTTTTATATTATTTCTAACACAAATTAAATATCAGTAGTTTCAGCTAAATATTTAGCAAGTTGATGAATTCATTATCATTCATGATTATTACGCTTTGTGACAAATATGTTGTGAAACAGACGATTACTGTTGCCACATTGCGACGTTAGAAAAGAGTTCTGTGTATGAGGAGAGCAATTAAATACAATTGTATT
Source organism: Melipona quadrifasciata (assembly GCA_001276565.1). NCBI lineage: Eukaryota > Metazoa > Arthropoda > Insecta > Hymenoptera > Apidae > Melipona > Melipona quadrifasciata. Next base: position 851,517 of record KQ435876.1, read on the forward strand.
AGGTTCTTTAACTACAGAAGCGTATAACAAGTATGATGACGCGGCGTTTCATATAAAACAATTTGGAAGGAAATACCTTCAGAGAAAAAGAGACAAGTCTGTGAATTTGTCATAATCAATTAGTCGTTTTTTATTCAACATGAACACATGTCGATTTTTTTAAATTCCGTTTTCTAGCAGATTGCAAAAGTGGAGATACGACAGCATTTCAAAATGTGTAAATAAGTTTAAAGGAAAAGTATTTTAAGATGCTGTTTTTAAAAACTGATTTTAAAAAGCCATATTACCCCGCGTGACATTTATTGCCAAGGCAAATGATAGCTGTGACGAAGCACGTATTTTTAGCAGCCGATATAATTACACTTTCTTTCCACGCGTATCGGCGCTTTTGTAATATTCTCAACTCAACGCAATTCCTAAGCCAAATGACTACGATACTTCCTTTGCAGTGAATTCCTGGCATCGCACGGCTGCAGTACGAGATGTTTCGGGATATAATATATTTCATGCAAGGTACTTTGAGCATATTTGTGGGCACTTAAGTACCTGCTTGACTTCTCGCGGAATTTTTACCGTGGAATTTACAGAGAACGATCTTGCATCTCTGCTTCTACTTTAATTCTAAAACAATTCTAAAACACATCTCGATCTCTTTAATTCTCTAGTCGCAAACGATTCTACTCTCTCTGTTTTAACTCTCCTATCCCGGTAGATATTCAACTGTTAATCTTCGATTCAATATCCGTCAGAATTCAACAGAACTGAAGATGGGTCGAAATTTGGGAAATTCAGGACGAGTCCGTTTGGACGGTGACCGCGACGAAATGGCCATCGTGGCAGCAGTTTGCACCACGTGGCCGGCACGTCGCGTCGTGTCGGCCGAAGATTTATGCCGGTGGAAAGCCAGGCGAATATCCTAGCCTCCGGCCGTCAATTTAAATGGCTTCGAGGCGGCTCTGTACGCACTCACTCTCGCTGTGCTAGTATTTAATTTCACTAGAGCATGAATGTTCCGCTCGATGCTTACCCATCTTTTACGATACGCCTCGCAACGTCTTCCCCCTTCGAAGCCAGCCACGACGAAGATTTCTTTTGCCACGACGACGAGCCGGTGGATTGCACGCGTGTCCTTCGAGGAAATGAATTTCGGCACGACTCTCGTCAGTTGTTCGACGATCGTTGCGGAACCTTTTCGAACACGTGGGAAATCGTGATTCTTCCGTTTCTTTGATTTTTTAAGGCTTTCGTTTTTTTTGTTTTTCCTCTTTCTTCTTTTTACAGAGAGCGTCTCCTCTCGAGGGAATTTCCTTTTGTCTCTCACTTCTTTTTTTGTCGACGCGTTGAATTGTAATTTAGAACAGGCAGTTCGAGACGTACTGTCTTTTCATCGGTTGGGTGATTTTTTCATTGACGGGGATGCGAGGATGGCTGAAGGGTTGAGGTTAAATCGGGGTTGCTCGGGGCCACGTTTCCTCTCTGCTGCCGGTTGAAATTAAGTTTATATCGATTCACGTTATGTTACTCTTATATTATTGAAACATGTGTCACGTTATATTCTGATACTAATACTGGAATTTCGTTGAATTATCAGACACTCTCTGTAATTGATTATTTCTTCACAAACTGATTACGTTTTAAGTATTCTGGATTCTTTATAAAAATGAGAATAATTCTGAGAAACAGATTGCATCGTAACGATGCAACATCAAGGATAAATTGCGCGTGGTTCAAAGAGTTTTCATAAGTGAGTAACGATAAATTGTAAATTGAAGAAATTTATTGAATTTTCCTCGCCGAATTAGAAATGAAAAGTCATTCCTCTCTCCAGATTTAGCCTTATCTTCTGAACGTTTCTTGCAATCGTTCTAAACCCTTTTCTTTTATTCGTTTGTTTGTTTATTTTAAAGGAGAAGCTCTCGGTAGTCTTCCTCGAAATAACTCCCAGTTGTCCCACCTCTCTGGTAAATAAGCCATTTATACCCGTGAACCCGGTTTCTGCTCGAGTCGGTGCCTTTATTCCAGCTTGTTCGCCCCTTTATCGCCGTGTAACACGTCCCGATAAGCGATTGTTAAATTTGCATTTATGCAGCCATGGATGCGGGTGGACAAGAAAGTCCTCTCCGTTTTGTACCATTAATAAAAATGCACGTATATACAGCTTGTAATACAGGTACACTCGCTATCTTCTGCGCTGAAATGTCAACGTTCACGCACAACGATACGCACGACGTACACGTTGCGTTGAAAGGATATTTCTATGAAGATTCTTGCTCCTTTCCCGCCACGACATCGATATCAATGTTCAACATTTTTCAAATACAACGAATATCGTAATGCGTCTGACTTGCTCGTTCCTCTCTCTCCTTAGATTTCTCTGTCATTTTTTTAAACTTTGCTCGAACAATGGAGGAGTGTTGAAACTTGCAATTTAAAGCGGAATGCGCGAATTGCTCGGATGCGAGCATATCGTGTCTAATAATACCTACTCATCGCGGTGCAATCGTGTTCAACGAGTAACTCCATTAGTCACGCGGTTAATAATGCAGTCGAGCTTAAATTAATCATAATTGTTATCCGGCATGTAAAAATGTGTGAAATGTTCGAATGAAAAATGTTCTCGACTGGAACAAGTCTTTGCGTATACCTGACTCGAAAATTTGAAACACCCTTTACTCTCACCCTTTTCGCTGAGAAGTGAAATGCGATTAATCGACATTTCAATACTACGAGAGAGTAATGTTTCATTATTAAATATTTATTTCGCCACGTTTGCATATTACTCTATCACGTAACATATCATTTATACCATTTCGAATTTGAGTGCTCGAAACGACCAATTTATAATTCCTCGTGGAATCGTTCAATCATTCACCGAACGATTATCTTCTAAAATAAACGAACAAAAGCTTCAATTCCTCTGACGCGAGTTCATACTTTTTGATAATCCTCGGTGGTTCGAAAATCGAAACGCGCCGGGGAATTAATGAACATGCTTTTCGGCGTGACCGGAGGCTCATCAAGCGATTATTAGTTGTATTGCAAGTTTGAAGAAGTCGGCTTCAAGTCGAATCGACGTCCTCGGAATTCGGCAGTGCGTCGTCCAGACCGAGCGAATTGCCGCCCGGGGCTAATTAGTGTTTAACTGGCGAAATAATCTTTTTTTCTCAAGCGTTCACGCCCCTCGCAGTCATCGAAGAAGCTGTCTCTGTGGAAGATTTCTCGACGATGACACAGTACACTTCGAGGGCGTTCGAACAGCCTCTTCTTTTTTGTATCTGTTATATCGGTTCTGGATGATAAATGATTCAGGATTTATGTATCGACGTTTCGCGACATTTGATTGCTCGCATCAATTGTAACGATAAGCGGCATGGTACACGCAGAAGATAACGAAATTATACTGACAATCAACAATTTAATCAGCAATTGATGCGACTAGTTTCTTTTTTTTTTTATAAACGAAGTGCGAATTTTTAAGTATTTGTAGATAACTTTAAAACGCGGACATGAAAAAATACGCGAAACACAGTGCTTTCTATAAATTTTCTACTCTCTCTCTCTCTCTTTTCAATTATATTTTCGGAGGTGTGAAATACATATGAAAATAAATATGCAATAAATTTATAAATGTTACAACAGTGAAATTACTTGTGCCATGGAAGTCATATTCATTAGAATGTCCAAGTCAAAATACTGGACAAAACTAATACTATGAACAAATTATAAAAAAAATTTCCTCTAATGAGCAATTGGTCTCTCGGTTAATTATTTACGCCAGAAAAATCTTGAAACATTGGAAATTCGTTCAATTCCCTAGAATGAGTCTAATATCGATAATTTCTATTTTTCTAAGGATCGTCCGCGGGAAACCAACAATCGCGTGAACGAGTGTCGAGAAATTAGTCGTACAATTACAGTAAATACGAAATTATGCCGCGAGATTCTCGCGCGAACGATCGACCTTCGTATTTTCACCCGAAATAAGAAACAACCCGTGAGACAGGTGCGCAACGGATCGCGAGCGCGTTCATCGGCTCGGCATCGTGAGTCCGAGTTCCCTCGCTTTTGGCTCGCTCGGTTTACCGGACGGATCGTTGGAAACGTCCGTTAAGGTAAAAGTGGCATTCCATTGCTCAGCCGGTGCATCGGTGCTGCCAGTCCATGAACTTGTCTCGATTAGTTGGAAACGAAATCCCGGCGCGGGTCTTTATAAAAATCCCGAAAAAGAACCACCCGGGGAAGCTATCGTACTCGTTGATCCACCGACGATCGATAACCGACGAGACCAAGTAACGATTTTCTCATCGTCGGTTCTTTCTTTCGCATCGTGCGACGAAACTGAACAGTTCCTTCGCAGTTCATTTCCTTCACTGATCTCGTTGCATTTCTCTGGTGGATCAGCAAGTTAAATTCTAACCAAAATTGAGCGTTGTACTTTGATGTATTGATATGCAATGCTATCAATTTATTGATACATATACATGTTAGGTTGTCCCCTAAGTTTCTTCCCTTTTTTTGATGCGAAATGAATACACGATATTTTTTGTTTAAGATGGATTTATTACGTTATATATGAACCGTTCTGTTCTTCAACCTTCTTCCATCTCTCAGGAAGCCTCATTATGCCCTCTTTCCAAAATTGTTTAAGTTTACTTGTAAAATATTCATCTAGGTGCGTTTTTATTTCGCTTATGGATTTGAAAGATTTACCACAGAGAGAATTTTTTAAGGAGAGGAACAAGTACTAATCGGATGGAGCAAGGTCTGGGGAGTATGGAGGATGAGGTAGAACGTCCCAATCAAACTGTAATAATTCTTGCCTTACGGCTAACGCAACATGCGGTCTTGCGTTGTCGTGATGGAAAACGACGCCTCGTCGGTTCACCAATTCTGGCCGTTTTTCTGCTATGGCCGTTTTTCTGCTATGGCTGCTTTCAATTGATCTAGTTGATTGCAATATTTGTCAGCATTGATTGTATCATCTTGGGGAAGGAGCTACACCTTTCCAGTCCCACCAAATGCACGGAAGAACCTTTTTCGGATGAAGTCCAGGCTTCGCAACGGTTGAAGGTCTGTTTTCCTTGGACCAAGTGCGTTTTCGATGCACATTTTGGTCTCCAGTGACGAGCCTCTTTAAGAAAGGATCCCTTTCATGTCGCTGGAGAAGCAAATCGTAGAGACGCGGTTCATAAGGCCGGTCTCCGTCAATAGGTGTGGAACCCAAACTTCGTATCGATTCGCATATCCTATCTTGATTAAATGCTCATGTACCGTTGTCTTGGGAATATTAGTGGCATCCACTATCTCACGCACACTATATCGTGGATTTTCAGTGAGCACAGTCTTGATAATGTCCGTATCAGTCGTTGCTGGGCGGCCGCTGCGGTCTTCATCTTTCAACTCGAAATTGCCAGCTCTAAATTTCTTAAACCAATTGCCGACGGTCCTAATAGTGGTAGTACCACTCCCGTAAACGGTGAAAATCTCGTCTGCAGTGTCCTTTGCACTATTGCCTTTTTTAAAGCAATGAAGCACAACATGCCGCAAATGCATCTTTTGGCTCTCCATATTGAACGATGCAGAAAAAATGTTAAAAGAGACTTTGGGACGACTGAAAACGATGCCATAAACGGTTAAGAGATAAGCCTGCATTTTTATATAAAAACAGTCACTTAGAGTCACTCATAGCGTGGCGGGGAAGAAACTTAGGGGACAACCTAATATATTTTGTTAATACAATGGCATAATACGAGACATATTCGTTATCGATGGATCTTCACTAGACCAAAGTCTCACATCTGACGTTGCATTGCGCTTTAAATTTAAACGTTGCGAGTAAATTATTCGCAGTGTAAACACACAAGTGAATGATAATATTACGAGTAGATTATTAATAGAAACCTTCAAATAATTTAACATACCTCACAACCATCCGCTTCGGCAACCACATGGATCAGTCCAGCAAACTACCCCTGATCCTAACCTGACCTAACCTAACCAAGTGATCAGGAAAACTGAAAATCAATAAAGTGATAACCGGAGCCTATCTTTCTCTCCATTAAACGAATTACGCTGTCAATCACAATGCTCAAGAACTCTCACTGACTCTCACTCTCCCAGTTTTACACCCCAACGGGCGATTTCATGCAAGCTCGCCTTAAGCCAGCCGGTACTTGGCTTATCTGTCGATAAGTGGGCGTGCGCGATAACTTCAATGCCTGAAATCCTGATCGTTTGATTTATAATACGCGTGTGGCCGCATAATACGTGTCACACATCCTTCGATGAGTCTTCCGATTGCATAAGTGATTACGGGGTTAACGTCGCGACCGTTGGAAGCCTCGGCGCGGCGCCAGTCTTCTGTACATTGTGCCATACGTGAACGCGAGCTCGTGTGTACGCGTCTACGCGTGTTCGTTTGATCTCAGATAACATTCGGAAAATGACGAATCGAGTAGTATTCTCATTATCTTATTTAGGTAGCCGAACGCCGAGAGTGATATTTTAAGAATTATTTAATTATGCGCGTGCAACATCTAGACACTTTTAAATCATTGCAACGTGGAATACGATTCTCAGTCTTTGAATTGGCGACGTTCAAAAGAAATTGAATTTCGAAAAAACGTGTCGAGTAAGAGTATTACAGGGCATTGAAAGCTACATGTTGCAGTGTCGTTTGTTCTCAGTCGAGACAACGCTAAATAAAAGGAGTAGCTAGTATTATAGCAATCGTGCGACTGAAGACCCTGCGGACCGTAAAGTTTTTTGCTTGGCAATTTTCCTTCATTTTCATCTCATTTTTTCGTTCGCGGCATTTCAAATGCTGGAAAACCTCGGCTCGCGTGTACACGCTCGAGAGAGCGCGCGCGCGTTCACGGTATTTCACCTTGGGCCTCGAAGTAATAACCGACGATCGGAACACGCTGACAGCCGCGATAATTGGACGGGGGTTATCTCAATTCGGACTTGGCCGACGATTTTTTCTTCGACAACTTTGTTGAAGCTTCGCGCGTCCGATCGATGCGCGGACGTTCGCAACGCGCGTGACAGGTTTGATCGCTTTGACAATCGAGATGATTACGTTGATAAATGGCGGGATTTCGCGAAACGCCGACTCCTGTTTCGCATTCGTTTCGAGCCTTCTCTGGTTTCTCTGGCCGGGACTTTTGCGCGACGTTTGCGGAGGTAATTGATGACTGCGTGATTTGAAGTTTCGATAAATATCGTGGTTCTTAGATCGGTTTGTAGATTTTGTAAATTTGCGGAGATCCTAAATTTTCCAGTTCGTAATTTTAGTTATTTTATAATTTTATAGAATACTTTGTAACATTTATAATAAGATCATTCAAATCTCGATTTCATATCTTTATAAGGACAATTAAAAGACTGAAATCTGAGATGAGAAACGCATTTATTGTTAGCTACAAAATACAATGTGAATATTGAATATTAAATAGTGTTGAATGCTATACACACATACATTTTGTATATTTTATACATTTTTGTATATATTAAAAGTACATTCATACCTGTCACACATCTTCAAACATTGTTACACCAAACACGATAATAATTAATCTCTACAATTTAACACCTTCCAAACACCTTTGTCAACAATCCACACAATTACATTAACTCGGACTTTATCAAACGCAAATTCTGAACTCGATCACATTGAAATTACCGTACGATGTCACTATCCGAAGCCAAGAAACCAAAAAACGTACGAACCCTGATCACGACACTGACGAAGCGAATTTTCGAACCTTGGGAAAAAAGAAAACGAGTTCGACGGCGTGTATAAAGGGATCCAGCGGTATCCAACTTCGAAACTTCCTAGAAGTTTCCTCTCTAGTGCCTAAACAGGTGTTTTCAGAGTCTCGAAAATTCTCTGGCGCTGCTTCTTTCTCGGAACGGGAAAACTTCAAGGGTTGCATCGTGACAATGGAGGAGAACCTGTCAATAGAGCCGTCTGCCATTCAAGCCGGAGCAACTTTCGGCCCACCAACGGCAAATTCACTGGCCAAATTTATTGCAAAACGTGGCCAAGCTACTTTTCGCAGTTTCCTGCTTGCTCTCTTTCTCTTCTTGGGATATTTTCTGGTTGCTCTGCTGAGACTGGCGAGCGTCGACAAAGACCAAGAAAGTTTCCAAAATGGTACCAAGATTGTCGGTCCTTCAAGATCTTCTCTTTTTTACAAGTTTCACCGGAATCTAAGTTTCTAAACTTGAACACAGTCCGTCAAATTTCGTCCAATCGACGGAAATTTTTCGTTGGTGAGTGAATTTCGAAGAAACGAAAGTGTCAGAAATAGGAAGCAGCTCGTAACTTTAATTGAGAAATCTGTAGAAATGCTCGCTCATCTCCTCTGTTAATTAAAATCAATTTCCAATTGCTGACGCTGTTTCGCATTTTCAAGTGTATCTGAAACTGTGCCGAATTTATCGTTTATTTGGCCAAATTCTTCTTGCGAACGATGACAAGGGCAGTTTCCTTTGTTTCCAATGTTTCTTGTTTTTTCTAGCGGGGATTTGTCTTTCTGTAAGACTAAGTATACTTGCGAGTGAAGGTTACTCGTCGAAAAAAGAACGTGGCTGAACAAAAGATCTTCCAGATTTTACCAAAATCTTCCCGGATTGTGTTTTCATCCTACTTTTATTCCCGAGAGAATTTCGTGATAACCGGCGAGAATTTGTCGAAGATTTTTCTTTTGTCGGAAGTTCTTTCTTCGGACGGAGAGGAGTTCGAAGATGTGACAAGCTGTTGTTACGTCTAGTGTGGATTTATTGTTTGAGTGTCGTGTTGTTTAGGGTAACGGATTGTGAAATATTTAAATAATTTCTCAGTTTTACTTTGGCGTTACGAGGCAAGCTTTGGTATTTTTGCAATAACAAGTTCTCTTGAAATGAATTCCGAATTTCTGAATGTTTGTCTATATCTTGATCAGACACATCTAAATTATTGTCGAAAAATCTTTAATCGAAGACGGAGAGGAATATATTGCAACTCACAATTGTATTCGGGATATTGTATACGTAATATTAAAGTATTAAAATATTGCAATATATTTATAATTATCGTAATATGTTGTAATGTACATTGTGCAATATATACATCTGCAACGTAAGACTTCAAACAGAGCTATACCGACTTGAAAGTAGAATGCGGACGCGTCGAATTCATTTCTACGCCCAATGGAATACACAAAAATACATAGGAACGAATTGTTAATAGAGGAAACGCACAATTATCATTCATAGCGCTGAGAACGCTTGTAAATGACAAGTTTGAAATTCATAAAAGCCAACGACACGTGGACGCAACATCGTTCTACGTGGCATTTAAAGTCACGGGGAAGAGGAATAATACGCGTGGAAAACAATGACGTCACGAGGAAGAGGGATGACACGACGAGATAATGCGTAATGTTAAATAACCACACCCCTTTTTAACGACCTGTTGCAAGCTAAATCTACCAGGGGCCTCCGCTTATCGTGGCCCCCGTTGATAACTGTTTCCGCTGTTCCTTGATAAAGCAGCGCTCGACACAGAGTTGCAACGGTGTTGTTTGTAAAAAAAATAGGGGCTTCCATTACGCGAGTAACACCATAATCTAGCCTAGTTTTATCGAATCAATAACAGTATTTTCTCGTCAAGTGCAAACAGCGACTGACCTGTGCCTCGCTGTAAAATGCACTCGGACCGAACTATCCTTCCGCAGAGTCCAATTCCATTTTGTTTCAATTGGGCAAAAGATTAGGCGAGCATTTCTTGACGATTCCTTAACACGTGCGATTTGTTTAAATTCGGACCGTTTAACAATTTAATACGTAATCGTAGAGTTTAATTGAACGCCGTAAATTAAACGCATTTGTCAGTTAGGAATTACGTACGTATCTTGAATCTCTCACGAGTGAGAGTTCATCTTATACGAATTTTGTTTTCGTGCCGTCGTTCTGCGACAGTGTCCATCATAATGTTAGATGTTATTTTGGTACAATAATTTTTCGTCTAATATCGTATAGCAGTGTAATATTTAATATTCAACGTTTGATGTCACAACTTGAAAATTAAATATTTTAAAAATATATATTACACGTGTATACGGAATTTATATATATTTTAAGAATTGTATTTCGACCGCTCATTGTTTCGCCATTGCGTTTCATCAATGCGGTAGCACAAATATGCGAAAATTTAGATCATAATAATTATTATTTTTATTAAACGATGCAGTTAAAACAATTGGATTAGACGACCACAATGTTGATACCAATATCCCTCCTGACTTGCAACTGAGCAAAAGTTTTCTTTTGTTGATTAACTTCATTGATATTCCGTACGACACAGACACGCTATTGACGGAAAGTTGCACGTCTCGCTACAATTGAAATTATTCAAGGAATCTACATACATATATACGTAGACCGACTATCGAGTGTCGTTCGAATATCCATGAGTGATGAAGTACACATCACTCGGAGTAAAACATTCATCCATCTATTTCTGTCGTACGGCCGAACAACAAAAGGAAATAAAAAAAAAAAAGAAACAACGCAGAGAAATTGGAATTGCCAATGTTGGGTATTACGTAATTGCATGCAATTAGCAACAAATGATAGCCACTTGTGCAATCTTCATTGACGACGTGTTTGCCAGCGTAGAAAGCTGCATCGCGAGCGTAATGATAATGACCAGGCGCCGGCGCCAAATAATTGTCTGCTTTTGCCCCCCTTTTGCTTTATCGACAGGCACGTATCGTTGTATCGCACCCTGGATATCGTTTCTTCTTCTTTCCCTTTTTCTCTCTCCTACAAAGAGACCGATCGACGCGTTCCGTCGATCGTGGCGGACGTGATCCATTGATAACGATTAAAGGCAAAGTCTCTCGATGATCGTGCGCGACGGTGTGAACGCTACAAACGGCAGAATATATATTTACACAGTACTCACGATCGTAATTAGTGGACTGTGGACTTTAGTGTTACTTTTTAAATTTTTACAGAGGGACCTGAACAGATATGTCGGAGATTCTTTAACGCCGTTCAAAGATATTCTTTGCACTGGAGATTTCGGGCACTATATTAACAAATTGGAATGTATCGACGAGTGACTTTTTTTTAAACTTTCAAATTTTAAAAATTTCAAATATATATATATATAAGTAGATGTATCAGAGATTCTTTAAGATTATTAAAAAATATTCTTCATAGCTGTTTGTGGATTTTCACGTAGTTTTGATCTTAAACGCATTAATCTTTAAACGTATACTTTTGTGAACCTCCAACCTAATCTAGATCAATCACTTGCTTTATTGATTGAAATTGATATATTACATCGATCGAGATTGACTGTGTAAAAAACAGTATTTCTTTCCTGTTTTTCGCAATAAACGATAGTTTCGACGTGGAATGGATGTTCAGTTTTGTTCCAACGCTGGTATTGTTGTGTTTCAGATTTCAGAAGTCTTCCCGGTAGCACGAGTGTTTTTCATGCAACGCGTGTCTCTGTTCCTCGCGCTTGCAACGGGGCATTCACGTCTCTTCCGTTCGAGCGACGAAACAAACCCAAATCTTTCTCATCTTTCCCGTGAAGCACGGCCACGTTCCCTCCAACGCGGTTGCTCCACGTCACCACAGCCGCGTCGAGCCGCTTCCTTCGCGCTGGGATCCCGGAATACGCCGCGTGACGCTATGCGACCCTTATTTAAATTATAAAAAAAGAAAGTCAAGACCCGCGGTGGCTCGTTGCGCCGCTCTGGCAGAGGTTTCGGGGAAACGGGAGGAAGAAATTTGAAAAAATGGGAACTTGAAGTCTCGTCGTAGGGATAATAACGTTCCAAGGAATTAACGGAAAGGCGTTCGTAAAGAAATTGGAAAATGAAAATAATTAATTTTGAAGTTCACAACCTTCGATTTGTACCTCGCGTGAATTTTTTTTCTTGTGAAATGTGCAAGATCGAGATGTGAAAATTTAGTTTATTCACTGTCAACGAAAGTGTTTGCAAATTTGATCATTTATTTCTATGTTGGAAAAACGAGAAAAAGATAAGGATTAAAATGATAAAATGTGGAGGTGTGAAAAACGTGTAAAAACGAGAAAGTTAAAATGCGAGAACTCGATAGAGGGAAATGTAATTAGAATTAAAAGTCTAGTCGCAGTAGAGATAGTATCCTAAAGAATGAAATTGAAATGAAATAAAATCTTTGAAACAAGAGGAGAAAAGATAACGAACGAATGATTAGTCGTAAAATCTGGAAATGTGGAAATTCGATGAAGTGGCGCAAGACTTTGTGCTAGATTTATGAGTACTTTTGGAGTTTTCAAAATAACTCGAATGAAATTAGAAAACTGAGTGAAATGATATGAGAAATCTGGCCGAACAGAACAGATAAAAATGAGAAACGTTGAAGATTAAGTAAAACGGTTGAGACTAAGCTATCAGAGTACAAACTCAAGGGATACATCTATATGGATTGTAAGATCGCAGTGATTGAATGTCAAAGTTGAAGAAATCGTGGAGGTTTGAAAAGTTGAACAAAATGGACCACGTGGAAAAATATCGATGACTTTGCGACAACTTTGCGATATATTGGGGACAACGCGTGATACAAAGTCGCATGATTTTTTTAAAGGTCGACGTACCAATATTAATCAAGCATCGTGGTTTTTTACAAGTTTTGTACACGTATTTGCGTTTTAAAAATGTCGCAGACTCTGATATTTCACCGCTCCTTGGTTTACATTCCATTTTTCTATTATATTTGGAAGATTAGATTCTCTTATTTATTCTCGTACTACGTTCAGGTGTTAATATCAGTAATGCCATTTTTTCCCGTACCTTTTTTACCGAACGTTTAACTCGAACAAACGAAGTTCCAGCGAAGTTTATCAGGTATCGTATCACTGCCTGCTTCGAAAGAAGCTCGCAACTGTTCAGGAAAAATTATTCTTGCAAAAAGAGATCGTTCGCTTTAACGAAAAAGTTGAAGTAAGGAACTACGGAATAGTTTCTATTGTATTTTGAGAATGTTTTAAATATTAAAATAAGTACCACGTTATATGTGACATGATATATCAAATAAGATTACTCTATTTGCATCGTGTGTGTTTTTAAATTCATAAAAGCAAAAAGTTGCCGCGATAATATGAATCGAAAAGAAACGAAATCCTCTGGAAGGAATAAAAAGAAAACTTTGCTATTTCTCGATCAAATCTCAATTTGCAACCTACTGCAAAATGAAACGAGGTAAAAAGGTACAAATCCTCCCGTTTGAAAGAAAGAAAAAAAAGAAAACCACCAAAAGAACACAAAGAAAGAGAAGAACTTTGCGACTTTGAATTTCGATCTGAATGAAATCTAACAGGAAAATACCCAACTTTCGTTGACGGGAGCAATGCTGCAGAGCGAAATTTCCGCGTAGCTCGTTATCACCCGACATGTGTATTGGGCCCAGGAGAAAGAAATCGTTTCTCACCGCGTCCGAGAAGTAACAACTCGTTAATAAATAGGTAAAGATACGAAAGAAAGCGTGCAACACACCGGGGGTTAACAAACGTTTTCCATGCCATGTTCCACCATTAGTACCACCATCCGTGAACGGATTTCTTAGAAACAAGCAAGAGAGAAAGAGAGAGAGAGAGAAAGAACGTTCGGACTCGACCGAACTCGGCGGGGAGAGAAAGAGAAGACACTTGGCTGGGTACGCTGAGATACGCTGGACCGTTCTCTGTCCATGGGCCTTTGATGGCCTGGCGCTACGAGTCTAGCCTCAGCTAACCTTTAAAGGCCTCCTACGTGAGCGGATTTAAAAATGACGTCGAATTCGCGTGCCTGTGTGTTGAATCTTCGAAAGTATTTTTTCGATCCGTCGAATTTCGAGAATTGCGAATTTCTTCTGGTTGGTCTTTACGACAAATTTAACAACTGCAGCGGTCGATTTACTAACTGTACCTAATGTAAAGATGTGAGGTATCATTCGCGCATGAGATAATCGTACAATATATACTTAAAATAAATATACACGATGTGTATATGTTATATATTGTATAATTTATATAATTATGTACTGTATATTCGTGTAATCATACTTTATGATTTATAATTATATTTATTCTTGTGTTCTGTACTTGTGTAATTACATTTATCAATTATTAATATTTAGACAATTGTAATCGTAATTTACGTATATGTTATATTATGTATACCATATACACAATATATTTATATATTTATATTATATAATTTATAGAATTGCACTGTGTATTCATCTAATCATACTTTGTAATTTATATTTATTCTTGCAGTCTATACTTTTATAATTATAGAATAATCATGCTTTATAGTTTATATTTATTCTTGCAGTCTATACTTTTATAATTATAGAATAATCATGCTTTATAGTTTATATTTATTCTTGCAGTCTATACTTTTATAATTATAGAATAATCATGCTTTATAGTTTATATTTATTCTTGCAGTCTATACTTTTATAATTATAGAATAATCATGCTTTATAGTTTATATTTATTCTTGCAGTCTATACTTTTATAATTATAGAATAATCATGCTTTATAGTTTATATTTATTCTTGCAGTCTATACTTTTATAATTATAAAATAATCATACTTTGTAATTTATATTTATTCTTGCATTCTATACTTTTATAATTATGAAACAATCATACTTTGTAATTTATATTTATTTTTGCATTCTATACTTTTATAATTATAAAATAATCACACATACTTTGTAATTTATATTTATTCTTGTATTCTATACTTTCATAATTATAAAATAATCATGCTTTATAGTTTATATTTATTCTTGCATTCTATACTTTTATAATTATGAAACAATCATACTTTGTAATTTATATTTATTTTTGCATTCTATACTTTTATAATTATAAAATAATCACACTTTATAGTTTATATTTATTCTTGCATTCTATACTTTTATAATTATAAAACAATCATACTTTGTAATTTATATTTATTCTTGCATTCTATACTTTTTAGTATATACTATAATTATAGTATAACTCTTTATAATAAATACAAATTAAAAGTGGATGTTGCCAGTAGATCGCAGATTTTTATACACTCCCGGCAAGTTCGCAATCGAAAACAATTGAACAACAATCGGACAGTGAGGATTTTAAACGGGAAATGGAGCACTATCCTTAGGTGTCATTGCTCCAACTGTAGCTCAACGTTCATGCTGAAGATATGATAATCGATCTCGTGGCTATTGTCAGTACGTTCCACGTAGCCGGGTCGAATTGATCCCGGGTCGGGTTGACGAGGGTTAACCTGCCCGCATCGGGCTCGTTTCGGCGTCTCGGTCGTTCCACGTCGGGAACTAGGAAGCGCGGCGACGGAAGTGGAGCAATGCGGGCATGAAATCGAGTATCTAGCTGATGGCTTCCTTCTTGTTTAGGAGGGAACCGCGAGTTGAACCTTTTGAAAATTGTAGCGGGGTCGCTGGGGCCCCGACTAATGCGATTACGCGCACAGAGTGTATCAGACCGCTATTATCACAAATAGAGTACGAGCTGATGATTTACTACGATGAGTGGTAATTCGAGGAAAATTCCAACCACCAGCCTCTGATGCAACGTGTGATGGAAAAACGAAGATAATAAAAACAATATAGAATACCAAGATGTTCTACGTGTAAATCACCATGATTTGACGTAGATCTTATAATATTTAAAAAAAATTAAATTAAAGATACCAAAGTGCGAGGTACAAGAAAAAGTTTGAACGCAAAAATTCTATTGAAAATCGAAAATATATACGAAAATTGGTCATTCTGATCACGTTGGCAGTTTCAGTGTCAAATGACGATAGACTCGCAGTATACGATTACAGTTTGTGTAATAAACAGAAATGACAGTAGTTAGAAGTCAATATTGATTTTAATAAAAATGCCCGTATTGTCGAAGGGTAAATAAATCACGCTAACGAGTTTCGTCGCTCTGGCCTGTAACAATGCCAGATTCACCGCCCAATTTACGAAAGTTTACGAAAACGTAATGGGAGCGTCTCGAATCTCGCTCGTCGCAATCTCGTTTCTCGTTTCTCCCCGAGGCAGATTCAAAGGTTCTCACCGTTCCGTTTGACTAAAGTTGCAGTTTTTCAAGAGAGCCTACACGGTAAATAACCGGGCGAGCTCTTTGTCGCGATAGGCCTCGCTGGCCCGCCGTGCCTGGGCATTATGCCCGCGCTAACTTGAGATGACTAGGCAACGTGGAATGTGCCTCTTCACATGGTGCAAAAATCGAAGGAGGTGTAGACTAAAGTACTTTGAACACAGGTTGTACAATAACCGCTTATGGATTCTCAGGAAACAACCCGGCCCCGATGCTGTAACTCGTTTCGTCGGCCGTTCGACGATGGCCGTTCCTCGTTGAAAATTCGCCCGATAAATTGCTGAATTTTAAACTCGAGTCGCGCGTGCCGCGAATCTTCTCCCTTTTGTCCCAATTTTAATAATATGATAAGTCGATCGCGCGAATTTCGCGTTCGAGTAACGGCCAGTAATTGTTAAATATAAATACAACTGGAAATGATAAAATAATTACAGAGATAACTATCATTAACTATCGATAAGCACAAACGTGCAAATAATAAATTATAAATACAGTGATTCGAAAAAAGTATTCGAGTCGCGCGCCGGCTCGGATCTTCAACGAAATTTGAACAAGAAGAGCAAAATTATTGAGGAACTTGAGATTTCAAGAATCCTACGGTCTCCCTTTATTTTCTCTGTTTAAGAAAAATTAAAATGTAAAGACGAGCTGAAACGTTTTAATTTAGAAGACAGAAATCTACAATTTCATCGTTGCAGTTGAACGATCGATTTCGTGTACAAACGTGATTAAAAGAGAGAAAAAAAAAAAATGTTCAAAGCATCTGTATTGAGACTTTTGACGTATTAGATACGAACGTAACTCGTGGAAGATTCGAAAACAATTCAGCAACACTACCGCATCTTGGAGTAAGAAGTGAGAATTTGATAATCCTACCAAAAGAATCTGATAATTCTCGTGTCGTGCATTCGCGGTACGATCGAAGAATCAATTCCATTAGATCGGAATCTCGTTGGAAGAATGATTCCTCAAAGTTGCAACGCGATCGTTGGAATGCCTAAGCGGATGCCCTCCCATCTTTTTAAACTCATATGTTTTCATTTTGGCCTCCATGTCTCTAACGGAGCCTTTCATTGGGACGCGGCCAGATTAAAGGCGCTAGCTCGGTCTAATCTGGCAAGATTTAGGGCTCGGATGCCTTAGGATTTGGCCTAGCCTACCTCAACGCGACCCTTCTTAGTCTAGAGTTCCAATCGAGTTCCTCGAAAGGCCGGGACCTCCTCGAAAAATCTTTCGTCGAGGCGTTACAAAACCCCCGAAAACCACCACCTGTTTCTCGAACGAAGTCAAGTTTCGACGTATCCTCGTCTTTGGTTGATAAATACGTAAATGAGAATACGTCCGAGTTTGAGCGATACACCCTCGGTTACAAATCCCAAGGTAGTTCACATTTTTACGAATGTTGCGTTGTAGATTTTCTTTTTTTTTATGGAATACTGTTGACATATTGTACTGGTATATATTAATATTTACTTTAATTCTACATTTTAATAGTAGGTATGAAATTGAACGAATTGTTCCGATGAATTCGTCCACGATTGTTTTCCAATTTTAGAAAAAATACAGTCCGCAAGATTCGTGAAAGTAGAATTTTAGAAGAATTCGGAAGTAAATCTAAGCTGATTTCGCTGTAAAAACTCCCTAAAGTTCGAACGTCTCCTCGATAGGAGGATTTCACCAACACGGATATTTCGAAATCTCCCGAAATTCTTACATATATTTCGTTTCAACGCAAAATAAGTATAAACTTCTCTGCAAAGTCTCCCAAAATTTCAAACTTTCACGCCAAATAGACCTTCCTACGTAGAATCTCTCAAAATTCGTAAATTTCGACGCACTGAGAATGATCTTCTTGAGAAATTTAAAAGTTTCTATAAAAACTGACGCACTGGTTGACCGGTTGAATTTTCAAACGTTCGTGCGTGAAAATCGAAACACACATGTGTATCTCAAACGTGTGTAATTTGAAATTCAACCAGGCCTGTCGAAATTGGACGGACACCCTGTACATGCACACGCGTTTTCCACGGATCCCTCCTCTGAATTCCCGATTGAGTCTCGCGTGGCCCTCGTCCGACGATACCAGCAGACCAGCCACGCATTACGTCACGTAACACAAATGACTTTAAATGCCACTCCGAGGCACACTGGCCATGCCGGCTATCCCTTTCGATTTCGTCGCCGTCTGGGCACTCCCCTTTTGTATTTCTCGCTGCGAGCATCGCCGACAATTCAGACACGATACAGAGAAGCTGGAATCCAGTTGTTCCCTGGTGGCCACCGGGGCTTCTTCTTCTTCTTCTTCTTCTTCTTCTTCGTTCGCTTCACTTCGTCCACGTCCACGTCCACGTCCTCGTCCTCGTCTTCTTCTTCTTCTTCTCCTTCTTCTTCTTCTTCTTCTTCTTCTTCCTCTTCGCCGGATTTTTCGTCCACCGATTCGCGGATGCTTGCGAAGGTAAGAGATTTCAGAGCGAGCATCGTGGGAATTTTCGTTTGCCCCTGTTTTAATTACTGTTGCCTCTGTATTATCTCTTTCCAGCTCGTATCGGTATTTGACGTTTCTTTAGCGTTCATTTGTGATTTGTTGCTGATATTTAGCATTTGGCGCTTATCAATTTCAGTGGTATTTGTTATTTATTATTGTTCGTTAATTTATACCTGCTTGGTATTTTATTATCCAAATTTTTAACTATTTTTGGGTAGTTGTTTTCTTTGCTGAAAGAAGGAATGCGGTTTCATTGCGCTCACTTATATCTTTGCTTATATCTTTGCATAGTTACAAGCTCGTATTTGTTGATATTATCCTCCTCTGTTTTCTCTAATTAATTATTCAGTTCTATGTTTATCTTAGTCTGTTTCTTTACTAATAAAAGTACAATGCTCTTCCATGCTTACTCTTATTTTTGTCAGCTAGCAAGCTTGCTACGTTATAATTTTATTGTACTGCAAGCTCATATGTTTGTCGATATTGCATATCAAACTTATTATTAAACTATATTCTACGAATTCCATTCTGAAATATAGAATATAATTCAGATGTATTAACATAAAACATTTTATCTCCAAGAAATATTTCTGGCCTTGGACGATAATGCCCAATCTGTCCGTCATTTTTTGATAAAAACTATCCGCGATTCTGTGTCGTGGAAAATTATCGCTGAGTAACCAAATTTATTTTAGCACTTTGAGATCGAACGTCGAATTAAACGACTTTCTAAACTGTTTTCTAACTGCAAATCATATTTAATACGCCATATTAGAAAATTAATTACACCCTTTGTGAATCGTCAAAGAAATACTTAAAAAATTACTTTTCAAAAACCAAAATGAGTATACTTTTGTCAAACTCGAGATGTCGAGGAAATTACAGGTATTTCACGTAACTCTAGAAAGCCAAACTATAATAATTTCTCAAGGCGTAAATCATAACCTACGATGATTCGAAAAGCCGAGCAAATTACCTACACTCTCGTTCAAAAGTTTAGAGCATGCCAAAACTGTGAAAGAAATAATGACTTCTTCAAGTAAATCGATATCATTTTTTTTATAGTTTATTGAATTGTAATAGTTAGTTAGCAACAGTGATTCACGAATGTACTCAAACACTTGACATAAAACAGCTATCACGCTCGTACGTATGTCCATATATACATTTTAAAATTTTGTCAACGCTGCAATGAGAGACTATTGCAATTATATTGGTAGGACCTAAAACCAATGTCAGGCAAACAGAATATCATGTCTATAATGTAACATTAAAAGTAATATTTACTGCAGACGTACGCGCATTTATAAATTTGTTTCGCGTCTTATTACGGTGTTAATAAAATTTCAAAGTGTCTTGCACGACACAGTGTACATAAAA
>KQ435876.1:872058-895719 GCA_001276565.1 Melipona quadrifasciata
ACCATATGCGACGAGAGCGACGATATGAATTAGAGCATCAGCTCTCGCCAGCCGTGTATTTTTGTCGTTCCACGCCTTTTAATCTTTTTCGTTGATAAACGTGTCCTGTGGTCGCCAGCCGAACCGTCAATGAATCGCAATCAGCGTCCGCCTTAGCCGGCTGATAAGACGAATTTAATTCAAGAAAATGGTTATTTCATAGCTCCGCGCGTTCGACGTGTTATAGTTCCGTGCAATAGTGCGATGTTTCAGCACTCTAACGACACGAAAATTATATCATATTTGTATTTCACATATATATATATATTTAATTATTTTCAAATTATTTGTAATTTACGAAGTTTAAAATTGAGGAAAAGTATAAATATACCTTTCATGGAGAAAAATAAGTGTAATAACAATGAAATAGACAGATATAATACATTGATATCCTAGAATCGTAGAATGATATTCTAAAAACTACTTTACGCTATATTCTAAAAAAAACTGATTTAGCACAATTTTGTATAACCTCGTTTTCGAATGAGGAAAAGAGCACCTACATGTGTGCCCCTGTTTTCTAACAGAATTAAAGAAACCAACTTACAATAGCGACAGCCAAAAAAGGAAAGTACAGAGAGCAAAGTTATTTGAAACAAAATTGCAATTTTTATTTAAAACTAATAAATGTATAAACACATTCCAGACATACGTAGACGAAGGAAAAACATTTGACAAAAATTCTTATTTACTCGCGCGTAAACCTGTCAATTTCGAACTTTCCTTCGTCCACTGTGTATCAATCAACAAACTAATCAACTAATCAATGTATAAATCTGCTCGTACCAGCCGCATAAATTGTCCCAGACATCGTTCGATCGACCAGTGGCGAACAAAATCAATCGTTTTCCCCGTTTCGAACGTTCGGCCGATAAATGGACGTCTTATGAAACGTTCGTGGAATCGTGACGAATAGATCTGAACGTGACACGACGCGACGTTGCGAGGAAAATAGCAAAGAAGTGTATAATTTATATAACAGAGAACAGTCGAGGACCTTCGTCGAGATTGAGAGTGATTTTCAAGTGGCCGCGTAATTGGTATAATTCATTCAAAGACTTTTCCTACGGGCGACCACTTCCTATAACGCTTAATTACGCTTATCGCGGCAGTATCGTTTACGGTGTATCAAATCTATGCCTGCGAATGCGAACGTGTGGCCGCCAGAGGCTTTCGTTCTACTTCCTCTTCCTCCGTTCCATCAAAGCTCTTTCATCGAGCTTTTACATTGACGTTTCATTAGGTGCTTTTCCATCGATACATAACATTATATTAGGTTGTCCCCTAAGTTTCTTCCCTTTTTTTGATGCGAAATGAATACACGATATTTTTTGTTTAAGATGGATTTATTATGTTATATATGAACCGTTCTGTTCTATAACCTTCTTCCATCTCTCAGGAAGCCTCATTATGCCCTCTTTCCAAAATTGTTTAAGTTTACTCTTGCAAAATATTCATCTAGGTGCGTTTTTATTTCGCCTATGGATTTCAAAGATTCACCACGGAGAGAATTTTTTAAGGAGAAGAACAAGTAGTAATCGGATGGAGCAAGATCTGGGGAGTATGGAGGATGAGGTAGAACGTCCCAATCAAACTGTAATAATTTTTGCCTTACGGCTAACGCAACATGCGGTCTTGCGTTGTCGTGAAAACGACGCCTCGTCGGTTCGCCAATTCTGCCCGTTTTTCTGCTACTGGCTGCTTTCAATTGATCCAGTTGATTGCAATATTTGTCAGCATTGATCGTATCATCTTGAGGAAGGAGCTCGTAGTACACTACACCTTTCCAGTCCCACCAAATGCACAGAAGAACCTTCTTCGGACGAAGTCCAGGCTTCGCAACAGTTGAAGGTCTATTTTCCTTGGACCAAGTGCGTTTTCGATGCACATTTTGGTATAAAATCCAAGTCTCCTCTCCAGTGACAAGCCTCTTTAAGAAAGGATCCCTTTCATGTCACTGGAGAAGCAAATCGCACGTAGAAACGCGGTTCATAAGGCCGGTCTCCGTCAATAGGTGTAGAACCCAAACTTCATATCGATTCGCATATCCTATCTTGATTAAATGCTTATGTACCGTTGTCTTGGGAACATTAGTGGCATCCACTATCTCACGCACACTATATCGTGGATTTTCAGTGAGCACAGTCTTGATAATGTCCGTATCAATCGTTGCTGGGCGGCCGCTGCGGTCTTCATCTTTCAACTCGAAATTGCCAGCTCCAAATTTCTTAAACCAATTGCGGACGGTCCTAATAGTGGTAGTACCACAATCCAAGTTCAAGAAGAATTCCTATGTTTCACGCAAAGGAAGAAAAAAGAGAGAGAGAGAGAGAGAGAAGAAGGAAGTATAGTAGAGTAGTCGTTTTACAGGATTTGAAAGAATTCGACCGGTCATGCAAGGGTTGGAGAAGCCTTGAAGGTTGATTCACTGCGGAAGGAATCGTCGCGGCGCGACGAGAGGAACGTCTTCGTGACGAACGAAAGCGCGTCGATGCGATATTCTTTTTCTGCGGCGTCGCTGGTGGGTGTGGGAGCGAGTGCAATATTGTGCACCCACGTGCAACTGCTAAGCCTATAACTCACGGGAGCGTACACATGCATCGCGAGCTCGTGTACACAGGCAAAGCGACAAAGCGTACCTTGAATCGGGACACACCGCGAACCTTGAATCCGCGCCTGTGTGTAACGAGCAAGCTTCGCCGGTGTGCGATTCCGCACCGATTCTCACGCGATCCGATACCTTTTTTTCGTTCCTTTGGACATCCATGGGCGTTTATATTTATATTTTAATTTCGTTTACCAGGCTCGGTTTAATTTCGTTGCAAAACGAAAGTGGCAAAGGGGAAACTTTTGCAGATTTAAGAATGATTTACGCCGTATCAGGAATTGGATTCAAGATTGGTTTTATTGCTCGTCACATATTTACTGTGGGATTAGATACCGATACACGTGCAACGATCATTATCGCGATTTCCACGGAAATTAATGTTCTAAGACGATTGGCTACTTGTCACGGATTAAACGTAATTTTTTACATTTCATTTCTATGAAATATCGTTAAAACCTACTTTTGTTTGAAACATCTTTTGCCAAAGTGTTTGCGCACTCGATGGAAAATTGCCTTTTGAACTGTTACAACTTCATCGAGAAAATAAAATCGGCTTTAGTTTGAAATATCCAAGCCTCCAAGGTAGCAAATGAAAAAGCATGGATAGATTTTTTTGTTGAAAGTTCCAACGATCGTTTCACTTACCACGATCTTGAAGATTCGAGTCTCCCTTGTACATCGATTTGTTGTATCGGTATAACTTGTTATACGATTTTTCTCTCCGTTATTTTATCGAATTTTTGGGTACTTCGACGACAAAATGTTGGGAGGAAATTTGAATTTTCTTCAAGTTTCGTCGTTCAAAAATTTTAATAGTAACGATCTCGACGAAGATTGGACAGTTGGAATCTTGTATCATATTTGCCAAGTCTGCAGCCTGATGCATTAATAAACTTTCATTAAAATAACGTGATTATGAGCAATAATTTATCTACGAAGTGACATCGAGATGTAACTTTGAATGGTGAATGAATTTATCGCACAACCTAGCCCACACAACAGCGACCAGAACGATTTTCAGCGAGCAATGAGTATTTAAATTATGCGCTGGTCTCGAAAGGCAAAGGCACGTACACTTCGTTAAATTTATACCACGTTTGAAAAAATACTCGACTTCTGTTGGCTTATTCAAATCACTAGAAAGTGAAGTTCTCCCCTTCGATTCGTACCTACTATGTAGTATGCTTTTCGTTTCCTTCGCAAATATTCCCACAGTAATATCGACTTGGGAGAAAGACGAAGAAGAAGAAGAAGAAGAAGAAGAAGAAGAGGATCGAAGTAAAGACGCGGTGAAGTAAAATGTGCAACGAAAGAACCGCAAGAGAAAAAGAAAAAAGAAGAAGAGACGTTCGCGCGGAATGGGAAGAGATCGCGGTCGATTATCTGTACGATTTTTTGGAAACGCGACAACGCGATGGGGCGCGGTGTATCGTCAGTGTCGGCAAACATTAAACGAAAGAAAGAAATTTCCCTAACAATGCGATAATTTCGCGTGGCACCGGAAGATCGTTGGACTTTTCAACGCGATGATTTAGTGATGTTTATCCCGTTGGCGAGGAACATTTTTCTTTCTAAAGAGGAAACGAACGAAGTTTGAAAGGTAACGTAGGCGTGGTATCCTACCAGGAGGTCTTCAACTTGTCTTGAATTCTTTCTCCCCCGTCTCTTTCGGCCGCGGGACGATTCTCACGCGGTAAAAAATCGACCAACCGAACAGAAACCGACGGGAAAAGGGAGAAATTCTTTCTCTCTGAGCGGGTTCGACATACACGTGTAACAGTGTGTGAACTTTTTTATTTTATTAATGTCAACGCTAGTAGTTGCGCGTCACGCAATAAAATTTCTGCCAATAAATAATGATCTTGCAGTCAGTAGTGGAAATTCACAACTTTGTTGAATAACGCAACGTTTAAATATTGAGGAAATTGAGAGATAGCAGTTTGGATAAAAGAGGATTATCGTACATCGTTTTCGTCCTTCCTGCGATATTTTTTCTCGTTCGCGCAGTCGAAAAAATTTCAGATTAATTCCTTCTTCATTAAGACAATAATTTCTTGATTTAAATGTATATCTCACACTTTCATCCAGTATCGATATTGTTCATGAATGTAATTTATCTGTTTCAATGAATACACATTATGGTGTAATTTGGAAATTCAATTTTAGCGGTCTTGACATTGATAAGTACCACAGTGTATCGTAGCATAATCTCTACGTGTGTTTCCTGTTCTGAAAATAAACAGTTTCGAAAGTGCGAGTCAGAGATTTAATCACGACAAGCTTCTTAACCAAGTTAAAGTTATTCAAATTCGTTTGAATAATTCGCACGTTTATTAACAGGATTACGCGAAAAGGCAATTATTCGAGCGGAGAATGTTTCGTTCAATATTTAACGATTGTCTGGGAAATAAGAAGAATGGATAGCACAAATATCGCGTGGAATTCGAAAGGCAATGGCGTTGAAACAACAACGGGGCCCGAGGCGCAACACGCAGCGGGGCTGCAGCAACAATTGCCGCGGCAGCGATATTTGACCTACAATATTTGCCTTAACCACGATGTCGTCCGATTGCACAAACCTGTCCCTGAACCCGAGCACGGTGCTCTTTACTCTTCCCAGGCAGCGGCACACCACGAATGTGTGCACGAAGAAGCTCGAGCACACATTATCAATGCAGCGGGACTCGCGCGTCGCGCTGCCAATAACTCTTAACGCAAAACTGTGTTTCCTCCCTTGGCGCTGGAACTAGAACCAGAGATTGAAATTTCTGTCGAAAAATAAGTAGAATATGCACAATAAATCACACTTTACAGCTTTCGTTTCGATTTATTTTGTGTATTTAAATCTCTAAAAACGCACTGTCTTCCATCTAGAAAATTGACCATTTCGTTCCAATAATGTCGGATGTTGCTCACTTTTCTATTCAAGATCGTTTCTGTTTTTAACCAAAAAAAGCCACTTTTGACTCTCGTTTGTTAAATTTTGAAAAATTGAAAAATACAACGTAATACGTAGTATCATCATATATGTACGTAGCAAATATTTACCCATTTCTCAATCTTGGTTTCGACAATTGGAACAGATTTCTGGATGTGAGCTCGGGGATTACGATTCGATCGACCGTTTTGTCTACCGACGGTTTATTTGTAACGCCGGTACGCGACACAAAGCAATAATACGAACGTGCACAATGACCAAATGTAAATCACTGCTTCCGTAGTGAAACGATAAGAGATAGAGATTCGTGTGAGTTAATATTCAATTAAGCACTCAGCTAACAATGCAACGTTCAATCTGATAATTTTCTGTCACTTGCGCGAGGTGAATACGAATTCACGCCACACTACAGTTAAAAATGTGCGAGGCACAGAGTCAGTTTTATCGATAGTGGAATATCAATAATCGATAAAAGAGCGATTGAAATACCTATACGTGAACGAGCGGTACCAAGCTAGAACTTTTCTTATCATTATTCTGGAATTAAAGAGAAGAAACATTGCAGAATCAACGATAAACTTCTATCGTTGTTGCATCTTGATAGATGACACACCAGAAAATACCTCGTCGTACCTCAAGTTTGGGTTATTTCTACGAAACCGAAATCATTAATTTTAAACTTTTTAACATTCATTTCATACATTTGATATACAATAAATGCAAATTTTGTCGTTTCTCGTCTATTCCACACCTCCAACGAATAAAATGTCGAAAAAAAGTTTGCGAAAGAAATATACGTATATCAAGTCTCATGCTTGTCTATCAAAGTATACATCCTGTAATTAATTAATACCTTTTATTAGTTATCAATCAATTTTACCACCCTTCATTTTCCACGAATAAAGCACTGCAAAAAATATTCAAAAGAAATATCGACGTGTGGTACGTGAAGTTTCTGCGACAGATGTGAAAAAGAGACGAGACGAAGAACAAGATCAAGTATACTCGTCTTCTTGTTCTGATAAATCGAACATATCGTTGAATAATCAAACATATCGAACTATACGTACAACGTATCTCTCATTGATCAATTAGTCACACTCGGCAATTTCTCACAGTGATCAACCTCCTCTCGCATTCGTTATCGATTCAACGTAGCCGTTGACACGCGTAACGACAACGGCGACTCGCGTGTTTGCATTGTGCGCTTATAATACGTATGTACTTACTTTCACGTAAGTGGTAGACTATAAGTAGACGAGACACTGCCGGTTACATTCGCGTATACGTGGGCGTATAAAAGGCGATTCCCGCGCGGTTCTCCTCTCGTCTCTCCCTCTCTCTCTCTCTCTCTCTCTCTGTCTGTCTCTCGCCAGCGTGATAAGTGTGCACCGCGAAAAACGAGACGCCGGATGTGACGTCACCGTGGCCCTGCATATTTGCGTACACGCAGAGCGACGCGTGCGATTGCACGCCGCCGCAATAATTCGGCCCCGGCCGGCAGCTTGCACGTCCAGACCCACCACGCCGTCTTGTGTTTTCGAACCTTTCCTGGAATTGCTTGCCAACACATACACGCACGGCGTTCATAAATCGCCGGACATTTAATAAAAATTAAGACCTGGTCACGATTTACCGTACCGACGTCTTCCCTCGTCTACTACGCGAAAATACGCGTGTTTTGTCTTTACTTTTGAAGACTGGCGCATTTACGCAGTTGCAAAGTATTGTCCTCGCAATGTAATTTTCTGTTAGTCAATAGATCTCCAATGACGTACTATCTCTGTGGATTTTTAGAGAACGAGTCTTGTTTCATGACGTGTTAATTGTGTAATTAATGCAAATACGTAGCATACGTTTGATACATTTTGTGTGTATCTCACATGTTGTATTTATATTGTATATTTTTCTATATTTGTTTCAAAAATGTATATTTCGAAAATGTAGCCATGTGCAATTTTAAAAATATTTTAATAACATTAGCCAACAAAGACGTTGAGACACGACTATTATATACTCCATGTACGTATACTCATAATCCTTTATTTAATACTACAATTATTAATAATAACACTATAATTGTTGTATTACTATAAATAATTATAATTTATATATAAATGTGTAAATTATTTCATACGTTGTAAGGAAATTCAGCAGGTTAATATTACATTTGAGAGTCAGCAGCGAACAACGTAGCGTATTCTTCATAAATGAAGTTCAAATTCCAATCAATAATAATTCGCAATATTATACTTAAAGGATGTTAAAGAATTGACAAAGATAACAAACTCTCCAAGGTGTAAATTCAATCAAGGTATAAACGCCCAATCAAACCGGCCACGAAACGTTTAACAACGTTGGACAATGTTGAAAGGAACAACTTTGATACCAGTCCAGTTTCCAATCGCGTTGTAATTTGACAAAGAAAGTTATGGCGTTGGCGACACACGTGTACGCAATAAACCAAACCAGCAATTTCTTGCCAATGAAAAATCGAGCGCATCGTTCATGCAAATAATGAAGTTACTTTTATGACTTCGTTCCAACCAATGTTCGTGTTTGTTTGATGTATACGGTGTGCAGTTTAATTGAATGGATGCGACGTGGCTACTTGATCATGATAAATGTAAGAGATCGCATTGTTGAAGCACGAAATTAACTTGCTGAGCGGTTTGTGAATATTTCTGGCGAGAAAATACTTTTGCAAAGAAGTTTGACACCTTAGAAATTAGCTGAAGTTGTCATTTTTCTTTCTTTTTCTTTTTCGTAATATATCTCTCTTGCTCTTTTTTGATTCGTGCTGGGTGAAAGCTCTTAGTTCTTTTCAAGTTCTTTGGATTTTTTTTAAATTATTCGTTACAGTATCTACAGCCTCTCTTCATTTTTTGAACGTTTACCTTATATGTCAAATACAGAATTTTCTTTTTTCTGCAATTTTTAAACTTTTTACAATTCTTCAACATTCAGTTCTATTAAATTTATTATATTAATTTCTCGGAGGAATTGTCGACTTGTTTAGAAAGTTCGCAGTGTCTTTATTATAAATTTCTACCGGGCAATAAAATGTCTGAATAAAAATACTGTTCCCAGACAGAATTAATGCATTTATTTATAAATAAACCCCAAATGAGAAATTTGGTTCACACTAAATGTTGCGTAATCTTATTACCATTCATTTTTCAAGAGACGAATGCAAGAAATTAAATGCTCGATAAACACGTTTATTTTTCATTTAAATTTTTATAGAAAATAATATCTACATTAAAATTAGGTAGAACATATTTGAAAATGAAGCAAATATTGGATAAATCTGTAAATGTCTCTTTTGCAACTAGCTTTTTAATTATGTGATATCGCATTCCCTGATAATGTCCTCATAATTTCAAATATACATACGTCCAATTATGTTAGACTATTTAATCCAAATTGATACTAAAATATTTCATGAATATTACCATTCTTGTCATTACCGATGCAGAGAACATGCACCTACTTTCTTTCAAATATGCACTACACTTTTACTTTGAAGGAGTAAAAAAACATTCATTTCCAATTACTACTTCAAACACCATTTTCCCCGATTCTAGTGAAAGCATAACGTGTCCAGTCTCTCTCTTTCAACGCATATTATTCCTCGCGGTACGTATCGACGAACCGGACTGACCTCTCTCGATGTCCGTAAATTACGATGCATTCCAGTTGATATTCCACGGTGATGGAGGTGATAAGTCGCGGCCTCCAAATGTTTCGTCGCCGGCGGGCATTATTTTCGCCGCTTTGCGAGCCGATCACGCTCGGATACAAAGCGGACCCAGGCAGCTCGCCGCGAAACGAGCTGTCGATGCATAACGAACTCGAGTGCCGAACGCTGGATATATATATATATATGTATGTATACATATGTATACACATATATACACGTGTATACACATATATACACATGTATACACATGTATACACATATATACACACATATATATATACATACATGTATATATACACATAAAGGACCACGTTCGTATTTTACATATATTCACATAGTCCGCCGATCAACGCATTTTTATTTCTTTTTACGGCAATTTGCCGCCAGATGTTATTACCGGACGGTAATGTGACGGTGTTTACGAGGCGCATAACGATACCGCGATTGATAATTGGACGCACACCGCTCCAATGCCCGCGTGTTAATCCTTTCGAATTTTATTGTTGTTAAGCGAGGAATGCACCGCTTTTTCCTCCTCTCGAGCGATCGGTTTACTCGTGTAATGGAAAACTTCACGCGTGACGGAACCGAGGGATAAAAGTGTGTCGAAGTAATTTGTCGACAAAGATTTTAGTTAAAGTTTGGCATATGAATGGGTAGAACATTGTTTTGGAGGTACTTTGAACTCTTCGACTGGGAACAGAAGTTGGAAAAAATTAATTCCGATACAGAATGCTGGAATAACTCTCCTTAACATGTTAATTAACCTTCAGAGTAAACTGTTCCACGAACAATTAATACCAAAATCCATATCCATTTACCTTTCTCCGCGCGATCCTCCCTGTTCATCCATTTCCCTTGGCGCATCGATCCTCGCTTGACCAAGAATCACATTACCACGCACTAGTGCAGCGTGATCTACCTTTCTCCTCCCTTTCGCAAAACCCGTTTCCTCGACCTTCTCAACAGACTCAATACCCCTCTCCTTCATCGACCAGTTTCGTTCCTGTTTGTTCGTCATCGGTTATTTAAACGTTACGGGGATTAATACGTGCGATGGTCGGATTAAAGCCACCTACCACGAGGAACAGCAAGGAACCAGAGAAGTCTCGAGACGCGGTCAAGACCTGTGATCGACTCACGCGATACAACGAATTCCACAGCGACCGTGAATCGACGTTCGCACGTCGGGGAATATACGACTACGCACGCTTATGGCCAAACAGTCAGAATGGTCAGTTTTGCGCGATCAAGATAAATGACGGCCCGTTCAGCTGGAGATGGGATCGAGTACCTCGCAAGTAGGTTCGGTCGTGTTCTTCAAGTCTGCTAGACTCCAAGCGGGATAGTTTCGAGCATTTCGCGAGTGCTTTTGAAAATGAAAAGATACTTCGAAATGGATTCGAATAATAAATAGAGATGGAATCGAGTACCTCGTAAGTAAGTTTGAATCTTTTGAGGAGAGATTTATCAACAAGAATGTTATTTGTCACAGAGACTTCTGAACTAAAATATCATTTACGTTACCATTATGTTAGAATCCTAGAAATGGATTCGAATAGTGGTAAGTAGAGATAGAGTGTGTCACAAGTGTAAATTCGAATTTTTCAAAAAGAGATTTCCCAACTAGACGAAATTCCTACGCGCGATTTTCAAATGTCGTGTTCGCGCATGCGCCTGACACGCAGATATCTAACGCGCATGCGCCTGACACGCAGATATCTAACGCGCATGCGTCTGACGCTAATAAGAAATTCCATCTTTATAACAGACAATCTTATTTCTCAAAATGCGATTTTCAAATGTTGCCAAGCGCCAGCAAACGTTATTTTTTGTTTCAACAAGATCTAGTGTTGTTTCTCAACAGTATTCGAAATCGATTCGAAACGGAATTTATCGTTAAACATCGAAGTCGACTCGGATTTCAAAGTACGTGTTGGACTTGGTGCCATTCCTACGATCGAACAGCGGCTCTCCCTCTTCCTCTTCGCGCAAGTCGCGCCACGGCGCTGTGGAAACATCCCGGGGTCCTCGTTTCGCTAAGAATATAACTCGTTGGCATTCGTCACTTTGGCCATCGTCGATTATATTCACTGTCGCTTTTGATGGAATCATTTATCGGACACGACCACGGCTTCGATGATTCCTTCCTTTTGTCGAGGGACTCACCGGCTGGAGATCGTTTTCCACGGTGTATCATCAACTCTTCGTTTTCGCGTCGCAGGCCTCTTTGGATCGGTGATTGATTGGTGAGAAATACGCTGATTGGTGAGACTGGTCTTCTGAATATATTTCGGTATTAATTCTTGGAATGCGAGGTTGCTAGGTTGGTCTTGACTTTTTAGGAATTTTTTGCGGAAAGAAGGTGAGATGGAAGTTCTTTTGAAACAAATGCTTTGATATTTCGAGGAATACCTTTAATCTACTTGAAAGTTACATTATATTCAGATTTTGAAAATTTTACTCATCAATCAGAGGAATGCCAAACGACTTGTTCGTAATAATTATTAGTTTCAGAATAAAACTCAAAGTAAATATATTTGATTATAGAGAGTTAACTCTCAATTGGTATCGCAGAATAGAACAAAATACATTGGACTTTTATTTTTCACTCAGAAACTGCAATTCACATCGAGTTGGTAAATATTTCCTTGCAGAATTAGAAAGCCGACGAGGTTATAAATCTTTAAAAAAACAAATAATGATAAAAATCACGCGAACTCGTACAATATACTCGTCAATTCAAAAATTGCAGCTGCGTAACGTTTCACTCGAGGATGTATTAATCATCTGTAACCCGACACCATTCGAGGCTTACACCTCCTCATCCACTCGTCCATTCAACAGAACAAACTCTCATCTTTCCAAGCCAATTCGTCTAAAAGCCCAACTAACCTCATTCATACAACCTGCAGCCGAAAGTATACAATGTCCAGAGAGATCTTGAAGGACCGGGGGCCTTGAACGAGGTCCAAAGGCAGCCGATGGTGCAAATAAACAGCGGAGCAAACTTCCGTTTGGACATTTTCGGAGCGCGGCAGCGTCCTGCAGCGTTCGATACCTGTCCAATCCGATCGTGGCCCGGCTCGTCAACAGTGGACGCGGTAACAAAATCCCGCGGTCGGTCCTCGGCCGAGCGTGCCGCGCAGAGACAGAGATCCTTTTCCAAAAACGTTCGTCGCAGGGAGGCACCTGCGTCGTGAAACATTCCTGTCTGGCGTTCACGCGGCGTTCGCTGTATGCATGTACGTACACACAACGGCCGGACCCGGACGGCGGTGGTGGGGCGGTAAATGGTGGCGACGATGACGAAAGAACGAAAGAAAGGAAGAGGAACGCAGCGAGGAGAATGGCGGGGACGCTGTCTCGCTCGTTCACAGGGCCATCCATTGACGCCTCTGGCTCGGCATTTATGAATGAAATTTCCCCCACCGCTGCCGGCGCGCTCGCACGATCTCTCACGCTGCACATGCGCTCCGCGGGCTGTATCGCGCACGTTGCGCTTTCGTTGCACACACTGCACTGGCATCGGCTGCACCGCGTCGTGTCGCACGACGGAGCGGAGTGCTCTTATTCGCGGCTACGACTGGACAGTTTTACTTATTCCGAGCGTTTTTCCTTCTCTCTTTTTTTCTTTCTTTGGAGATTGTTTTATGCATGTATGCCGTACGTACGCGTTATGTGAAACGTTTTGAAAGTTCACTGGCACTGTCGTAACAAACGACCGTCACACACATATATATATATATATGAATAATTGTCGTATATGGGTTATATTGATAAAATTTGAAATTAATTCAATAAATACACAGTGTAGCATAATATACATGCATAATTTAATATACATAGTATACATACATAGAGTATGTCATGCATATTTAGTTACACGTAGTATAATACGTAAGTTTGATATGCATAAATATATAGCAAATGTTTATTCACAGCAAGTACACATTTGGTGAAAAATAAGTACTTGTATGTATGTAATAAAGGTAACAAATGTAAAATATTACATTATAATACGTAAATATTATACAAATATTTAATAATAATGTTAAATAATAAACGTTAGTGTATAAAATGTTGGAAAAATAACTCAGCGAAGCGTCGTTTCTTAGAGATTACTTGGTTTCTACGCACACAGCGTTTCTTCAATCTTTACACTCTTTAGACACACAGTCTATACTCTACTGTCTTCTCGATCTCTTTGGACAGACTCTCCATACTGTACTCGTTCTTCTCCTGTTTTCCCTAATTCATCACACGCAACAGTCACACGAACATATTACCAACCTTGGTTGCTTCGCTCGTTTACATTCATAATGTGCCGACCTAACATAAAGAAATATAGCGAATGTTGAAAATGGTCCTATTTAATAGTGCCAATTCGTTTGCGAGTGATGAACTGTTCAAATACTTTTGCGACCTCAACCGTGATAAAATGCCAAGCTGCTGATAATAATTTGCAAAATCAATCTACGTAACGCCGAGGTATTTCAAGTAAATGCCCGATCCTTAGGTGCGAGATAAATCGCAGTGGAAGAAAAACACGCAGGGACAACCAGCATTATCAATCTCTCTCTACGAAATTACAACCGCTATAAATCATTTTTGCTCCTGTTTTTTGCAGCGTGCGACGTGAATGATCATTATCGCGAGACCGTACGATCGCGATTTTGGTCGTGACGTAATATAGTTGGCAAAGCGATCGCGGCATTATCGTTATTCGGCGATACGGTCCATTTCTGGCTAATCGATCAAAATCGGTGCGCCGATTGCGAAACAAGGTGAAAGCCTCGTCTCTCAACGCTCGCAAAAACCTAACGAAATCGTCGCCGTCGAAATCGTCTCTGCGATCGCGCGATGAGAAGAAAGCGGTGTCCGTTCTCGCGTCAGTAAACGTAGGACGAATTGTGAAACAGACGCATGATTCGAGGCTTCGAATTTTGTGGAGATTGCGCTCGTGTGGTTCTCGAAGGATGTCTTTACGTAAGATTATCATTATTACATGGATAAAGAAGCTTGACGAAAAGATTTCATTCAACAAGTGCGTATATCGTAGAAATTACAAAAGATTCGATCGTGACACTATATTTATTCTTTTTTGTTTGTTCGAACGTTTCTCTTTCCCAATGGATTGTCTAATTTTACAGTGCGACTCTCTTTATTGCAACTTTGAAATAGAAATTTCTGCTTAATTGGCGGATTTCGTAAAAAATTTAAGTCGGTTAAAAAGGTTAACGTAGCGTATTGTAAATATTGTTAATTATCAGACTGCAGATTTTCACGCAAGTTTGAATCAATTGTTCATGCAAACGCAGGAGCGATTGCTTCCATTCTACGAGTTATAAATAACTTTTTCGAGAAACAAATTTAAAACAAACAATTAGAATGAAAGCTCTGAGAAAATTCATCATACCCGATAACGAATTTATCGTCAATCAATTGCTTCGACGGATAATTTTTTTGCTTTCATCTTACGGGACGATCTAGTACTTTTCTACGCGCTTTTAAATTCCACACAAGCGCACATGAAAATCCACAGTTTAGCAATCAAATATATCACTAGATTTACGGAACCCGTCAATTTGACGGAATTCAAACTTTCCAATGAAATATCTCGAAAACCGCTTGATCGATTTCAACCGTTTTGCATCGTAAATTAATCGTTTCTTCCAAAGAATTTATACACACTGGTTTTTTTTCCCTAAGCCTTCCACTTTTTGAGATTCATATGTGGTATACCTATCTCTACGGGATCCGTCAAATTGACGGGTACGCTTATCTCGAAAATGATCCTTATATTTTTGCTTTGTTCGCCACATTATTCATCCAGTAGGAAATACAAGAGTGAAAGCAATGTTTTTATGTGTTCTCCGTTTCCAATTCGTTATCTCAGTACATCCCAAAATGTAGCGGGTGATATCGAAATTGCAACTGACGGGACACAGTGGACAAAACTGAAACCAGGTGGTAGGACGCCCATCCGTATGATTTTCAAGGATATCGGAGGGCCTACTGCCCATGCTAAAAGAAATATTATGGTGGGTTGCATGCTTAGCGCTTTCGATTTGATAATTGACAAACATATAATGCAACACATAAAAGATTGCACTGAAACCGAGGCACGTCGTGTCTTGAAAACAGACTGGACAATCACAATTGCGGAATTACGAAGTTTTATAGGAGTTCTGTATGCTCGGGGCGCGTATGAAGCGAGATCGTTGAAAGCTTCCTATCTATGGTCGAAAAAATAGGGGCTCCCCTTTCTTCAGAAACACAACGAGCAGAGATAAAGTTACAGAAATTTTAAGATTCATACGCTTCGATAAAAAAAAACCAACGATCCGCGAAAAATTATAAACAGATAAATTTGCGCTCATATCCGAAGTATGGAGAAAATTTATAAGTAACAGCCAGGCTTGTTATAAGCATATAACATGAAAATATCATATACATGAAAACATCTCAATAGATGAACAGTTATTTCCGACGAAAGCTCGGTGCAGGTTTACGCAATATATGCCGAATAAGCCTCATAAATTCGGCATCAAGTTTTGGTTAGCAGTTGACGTCGAATCAAAATATATCGTGAACGGTTTCCCTTATTTGGGGAAAGATGAAACCCGAAGTTCACAATCGTTGGGTGAGTTTGTCACATTGACATTAGCCGAACCATATTTACATCGAGGCAGAAATATAACAACAGATAATTTCTTTACAAGCATCCCGCTAGCTCAAAAATTGCTTGCTCGAAAAACAACTTTGGTTGGGACCATCCGGAAAAAAAAGGTAAGATGACTTTGTTTTCCTCAGATTTATATAAATCAGAAAATTTCATCCTTACTGTATATAAAAGTAAGCCGAACATAAAAGTTCTCCTTCTAAGCACCAGACATACAGGTGTACAAATAGAAGACAACCACATACGTCTTTCAGAATCTATTTCATATTATAATAAAATGAAGTTCGGAGTGGACGTCGTTGACCAGATGGCACGCAAATATAGCGTAAAAGCAGGCAATTTCCGATGGCCTCTTCAAATCTTTTTCAATATATTAGAGCAGCAATAAACGCGTGGATACTATATAAACAGCCACAATATCCAGGACACAATACATGTTTAGCTTAGCCGAGGAATTAGATGCGGAAAACAAGGAGAACATTTGCCAACGATCAGGCGCTTCTTCATCATCTATAATATTACAAGAGCGAAAAAGTTGCCAAGTGGGATACTGCAACAAAAATAAAAGCAGCAATTGTTGCATATCTTGCAAAAAAGTGGTATGCGGAAAATGCACAGGCAAAGCGGAATATACCTGTAAAAAATGTACTGAATAAGTAAGATTACCCGTTAGTATTATTGTTATTATTTCCATGATATTTTTTAAAGGACTTTTTATTTCTTGATACTTTATTTAAACGTGAAGGCAAATATTGTGCAATTTGGAGTTAACTTGAATAAGTCGGTTTTTTAAAGAAAGTGCGTTTTTTTATTCACCCGTCAATTTGACGGGTGCCGTAGAGATAGGTATATAAGAAACGTCCGTAAACCTAGTGATATGTATGTAGCTTCGTTTTCTCAATCTTCAATTAAAAAAATGCAATGATCCCGTTATAGAAGGAGTATTCACGCGTCCCGTATTTATAAAGTCGCGTGCAAAATTTCTCAAAGTCGTTCGTCCTAAAGAACGTCCATTCACGAAAGAGGCGCTGGTTGTGAACGGACGAACTTCGCGAAATATATATCAAGTTTGCTCCGATGTCAAAGAAGCAGCGAACGATCGTCGTCTCTTTAAACGGGAGCAGCATCTGCGCGAAAGGGGGAGGAGGAATGGAATTAATCGAGCACATGAGGCGCGAGGGTCTCGATGGGGCGGCGAGCACATGGTCCGCGAGCGATACAGAAAACAGCGCCGCGCGACAAACGCCCCGGGGACCAACGCGGAGAAAACGCCGATTCCTCCGCCGCGAGGAACACGTGTCTAGACTGACAAAAATGCTGGCCGCCGCGTTTTTCGTTTTCGTTTTTCTCACCGCCGCGCATTGTGGCGCGAGGCCGCGCGTTTCCGCTGCAACTCGCGCCGCCGAAAAAACCAAACCAACGGGGCAAACCATCGTCTGGAAAAAGGGGCACGTGCACCGCAACGTTTCGACCGGCTTTCATTTTTCTTCTCATTTTTTTTTTTTTTTTCTTTTCTTTCCTCGCGCATGCGGTTTTTTCCCCCTCCTCCAGGTCTGCGAATTTTACTTTCGAGACTCGACCGCGTCTTTGCGGCCACGGTTCGTCTCGGTGGAACGAGGGACGTGCTTCCGCGCCATTTTTACTCCATCGGGGTCACCTCTTGCGAAATGGCGGCAATTCGCTTTTCGGCTTTCGGCTTTTGAGGGGATTGCCCAACGAGCGTCCACTCGGGGGCAATTGATCGTGAAGAATGTACAAATATACAGTTCGACGTTTATTCGAAAGCATTAGCTCGCATAGAGTCCAACTGATTCCCGTCTTCACTTCCGAGTGTCATTCATAGTCCTCAAACGGTACCACTTGTTCCTTTCTACAGATTTCGCAAGTCCTAGAAGGTCCAACGAACCTTCGTGTCTGTTTTATGTTTTTCCTTCAATGTGAATTTTATTGCACTGCCGACTTTCTTCGCACGATTTTTTGGCCAAGCTTCAATTTAATTTATTCGAATCTCCTAATTCTCGAATGTGAGCAACAATCGTGTGGATGAAGGATTCTGAGGGGAGTTGCATCTTGTACATACGTTGTGCGACAAGCGTAGATCTCTAGAAATTATCCGAGTTTTCTAATCTTAAATCCTGAGAAGAAGCGTTTTAGCTCGATGTCTACTAAATATTCGAAGATTAACGTACGAATGAAGAAATTTTGTAATACAAAAACGAGAAGAAAGTAATTTTATGTAAATGTGCGACGTTCGTAATATATCGTAAAAGAAAATGAATTACGCCAGTTGAAGCTGAGTCGGAAATTTTGACGAATATTATACTTCGACGGACGTATAATAAACACGGAAAATAGAAATTTAAACTCGAAAGATATTCCAAATTTCACTTTTCCTCGTCCGCGTCTTAATGCAAATAAAGACTTTGACTCTCTGTTAATCAGATAGATGTACCTGTGACTCACTGACAAGCTATGAAACTATTGATACTCACTTGTGATCGTCACAAAATGTGTTGCATTTACGCTCTTTAGAGGGATCAGTGTCTCTTGAATGAACGCGTCTAAAGTGCACACGTAACTCTTATCCTTTAAATCAAGGACTTCAATTAAAGAGAACACGCAGGCTGCGAGCCACTCATCACGAACAAAATGCAACAGTGTCACGTCAATTACACACTGCATCAGCTTGTGATTAAAATTCCTTTCCTTCCATCTGGCTTTTAACTTTCGAAATTTATACTCGGCTCTCGGTTCCTAGCAAACGCATCACTCTGCCCCCTACATTCTCACTTGTGTCTTTCACACTTTGTAATTTTATGTGCTTCATAATTTCCAAGGATAATTTTATTTATCATTGGCGCGTACGTTCCCTTTGATTGTTACTTCTCGAGCGGATCTCTCTTCTCTGCGTTGTTTCGTTCGAAGAATTTTCTCTTCAACGACATTGATATTTATCGCCGGTTCTCATAGTTAGCTTGCCCCTCGACTGGCGATTAGATTTGGTTGTTTAATTTTGGAATTTTTTAATTTGATTTAAATCAGCTTAACGTAAATTTCTACGACACATATTTTTATAACTTGATGACGTCGAGTGCACAAAATATATAATATTGCTAATCATTTTTTTCGAACACTGTGGCATTGAGAGATTATTTCTCTGTGTATTTATTATATATGACAATCTTGCCGAATTAATTTTCCTTCAATGCACTTGCTAAAGTTGTTACAAATATAAATTACAAATTGTACGTGATGATAGTTTGATACGTTGAAAAACAAATAAATCCATAACGATATTTTAAACAATCAAGGGTTGTATCAATTTCTTTAAATTTGACAAAAGTTGCAACATTTAGATGAAAGGAATAATAATAAAAATGATACGAAATTTTCCTTCACAATCGCGATACTAAAAATAGAATTTCACAGTGTAAATTGATTGAAAAAAAAAAAAGAAATTGATAAAATGTTGCGCCGAAGTACGAGAAGTTACTACATCTAACACACCTTTATATCTACGTACTTATATTTGTTCAGTCTTATCTCTATATATTACGAGGCTGTTGTGCTTTATTATATTTACTTTAGATTAAATTTTTCCCTCTCGTAACCGTCTAACACAACAATGCGAAATGAGTGCACCATTTCCTTTCCAATCGTTTCATTGTTAGCGACAGACAAGTCGAAAGAAAATTAACCCCTAATCACTATCGTCAGATATTTGAAGACAGAAAAATTTACGTTCTATACTGTTTGACTTTGGAATTTTTAATTTTCTCCATGCTTAATGTACTTGTAATGCATATTCAAAATTTTGGGAGTAATCTGATAGGTTTTCGCGATCTAACGACAGGTTGTCATAACCTAGCGATATCTCAGAGTTAATTTCTAGCACAGTTTAGTACTTTCAGTCGTATGACAACACCAATGTGAGAGAAGCCAAGATTTATTGAAAAAATAAAAATTGTAAATTTACTTCCATTCCAAACACCATTCTCCCCGACTCTGATGGAAGCGTGTTCAAATAGTTGCAGAGTAGATGCAACAAAGTTAAAAAAATACAAAGAAAGGAAAAATATCCAAATAATAACGAAGAAAGAAGCAAAATACAACAACTCGAGGAATGAGAGACATAGAGAGAGAGAGAGTCGCTAATGAAGTCAGCGATGAATCAAGAATCGCGCGTGATCGGTTCACAGGTGTCAACAAGGGTGATAATATATCGCGTATAAATTGTAGTAAAAGCGTTTTCTCGGGGCGCGGAGCTGGCCATCGCATCCAACGTTGATGGATAATGATCGCGTAATGAATATGAATTATTGCATAATGCTGGTGAGGAACGGGCGTGGCCGCGTTATGAGGAGCGCGAGACGAAAGAGCGAACAGAAAGGGAGAGTTGGGCAAGAGAGAGGGACAAAAAAAAGGAGGGAGGGGGGGGGGAAAGAGAGAAAAAGAGGAAACTGAAATCAATGTTCGGAAGATCGCGCGCGCCACTGCATTCCCTTTTAAGTATTGCAACTGATAATCATACCGTTTATCCGTGGTAATTTACCACGCCGCGCCATCGTACATCATCGTCGCCTTGTTATTTGCAGCACGTCGAGAAACCTCGGGCACACATCTTTGTGCGCAACGACGTTAGTTAGTTTTTTCTTTTTTTTTTTTTTTTTATAGAGAAAGGGAAATACTTTTAGAAGAAGAAGAAGATTGGCAGGTTGTGGGTGTTTGTGTAATTTTATATTTTTATGGATTTAATTGAACGTCGAACAATATGTTGAGAGATATGGATTGTATATTGTATTAAATATAACGGAGTATATTATTGGACATTATTGAATATAACGAATGATACATTCTCGATTCTTGTCATTTGCATTGGGATCATATCAATTTCTTTTTCGAAATGTACAGACAATCATAGTCTGATGATCTACGATCAACATTAATGTAATTTCTTATGAGATTCGATGGAAAGTATCAGAAGATACTTAAATTCTTCTTAGAACTGTCATTTAAAGAATTGAAAATTGTAGTGGCGTGAGTCAGTCTAATTTCCATGAAACAATGCTCTGCGTTTGTCACATTTTTTTCACGTATTTATGGAGAAAAATTTGAAGATGAAGGAAAATACGTGTGATATGGAAAAATATTCGTACAGACTTGCGAAAGTACAAATTAATTACAAGAATTGGAACTTAATAAAATTTAAATTCTTAAAATCGTATTCGTATTATACATCAAATGCATTCCATTTGAAAAATAATGAAAAGAAGAAGAAAAAATATATCTCTCTAGTGTGTTAAGAAAACGACCAAAAAGATAGTTTTCTTTAATCGAAGAAACAAAATGTTCCTCCATTAGCCAGTCGTTTTAATCGAAAGTGGTCCGACTGATTAATTACTTTAATTTACGAGTTACACGGTCATTCTTGCAAGAAGCGAGAATCGGCAGGCTGACGCGTATTTAGATTTTTTTCACGGCAGGTGAAAAGCAGGTTTGACTGGGAAAGAGAAGAATTTTTGTTTGAAAAGAAACAAGAGAAGGAAATTACTCCGAGGTAGAACGAAAGATAAAGGGACGAAGGAACAAGAAACGACAGCATTTTATTTGAAAGATGAGCAAAAAAGAAAAACAAACATTTTTCCTTTCATTTCAAAATCCATATGCTCGCTGAGTAAGTTTAACCACCTATAATATTCTGAAGCTCGAAATTTGTACATCTATACATCTTCAGTTTCATAATTTTATTTTTGCGCCTAAATTGTTTTGTCACGATCATTCGTCAATGCGTCGTTACAAAAATTCCAAGTAACTTATATGCAATAATTATCTCATTATTTCAGTGTAGACAGCTGAAAAAAAAAAAACTGAAATTTTGACAAACAGTTAAGATCGTTCGATGGAACATTGTACTATTATTTAAAATATTATTCAAAGTACGTGCCACTCTATATTAATACTTGTTAAACTAATCAACATAGTTAGTAAATAGAAATTACTCGTTACCATTGTTCAAAATATTAATCGAAAAAATTATCATTTGATTTCCTTTGGAGGCGACAAGGAGGAAAAAGCACAAAGCCAATTTATCTAAAAAACGGACGAGGAAGGCATGGAAAATAGATGCTTCGGTCTACACAAAAGAACATTTCTCCAAAACAGGAGGAGCGAGACCGTTTTAATTTCTGTAGGAAAATACGAGACAAATAGAACGAAGAATAAAAGGGAAAGAAGTTTTCTGACAAGAGGGGACAAGCTTAGGCTCGTCGGGAAGGCAAGAAGAAGCAAGAGAAGGAAAGGAATTTCCATTGACGAAAGGACCAAGCTAAAGAAAAGAACTTTCATTGAAAGCGTTCTTGAGAAACTGCTTTCCTTTAAAAAAAAAAAAAAAGAACAAACCTGGCGGGAGAAATGCATAATTTTTCAACGTAACAAACTCGTAAGAATTTCAACGAATGGAAAGGCAAACGTGTCCTCTTCTTTGGAGAAGAAAGAAAAAAACGAAGAAGAAACGAAGAGACGTAAGAATTTCGAGTTGTCAGACGAATGTCGCGTGAAAAATTCTATCGGCGCGCGCGAGAAGTGGCTTGTTTGAAACACGTAAATGAAAGATCGACGAAGTTGAGCGAAGCTAACAATAAAAGACTGCGTGTGCTTCGAGGCTCCGCGACTTCGCAGACTGTTGACCCGCGAAAAAGAAAAAGGAGGAGATACGAAGCCACAGGTATGAACGAAACGATGAGAAAAAGAAAAATGAGCAACGGGTTGATTAAACCGGGGGTAAGAAGAAACAGATAAAACGCGTCGACTGAAGGCGTTGATCTGCTGCGGGAACTCTGATTTTGCAACGGCGCGCGACAAACGCAAAAATCTCGGAGATGAGATAAAATTTAATATTAATTAAAC
Source organism: Melipona quadrifasciata (assembly GCA_001276565.1). Lineage (NCBI taxonomy): Eukaryota > Metazoa > Arthropoda > Insecta > Hymenoptera > Apidae > Melipona > Melipona quadrifasciata. The sequence goes on from KQ435876.1 coordinate 894,938, forward strand.
CTTGACATCAACTAACTAATATTTGCCAAAATTTAATATTAATATTGATTAAAATATAAAATTTCATATACTTAATACTCTTGGTTATCAATAAATGATTTTCATTCGGGATAATATTGTTACATAATAATGGTACTGAAAAGTCGCGTCTGTCTATATTGGATTTACTATAACATTCCGATAGATTTTTCAACATTTTTGGTTCGAATCTGTCTTTCCGCCGAAACTATTAAAAATACACAAACAAGTCAAACAATTCTTCATGGCAAGAAGCATCCAAATTTTGCATAAAATAATGACACGCAACGAATGCTCAATTCAATTCAAAATATTCTTGAAAAAATTCAATTTACTGCAACAAAACGATCCTTGTTTCGTTTCGTTTCTCAACCCAAGATATTTAAAGAATATTTTACATCAATGTCTTGTCAAGAAACATATTTTTTTTCTTTTTAAATACCGATGCACTCGTACAATTTTCGCGCGTTATTTCGGTCCTCGATCGGCCAACGTGCCCTCGTCCGGCCAGAGAAGAAGGACAGAAAACGAAGAAAACGGGCGGATCTTGCGTAAAATCTCGGCGAGAAAAAAGAAGAGGGAAAAGAAAAAAAAAATGGAGGAGATATTTAAAAAAGAGATTTACGAAGTCGGTGGTCCGAGGGGTGGGGGGATTTTGGCAAGATAATACGAGTGGCCGATAGAGCGAAAGGGGGCGAAACGATCGTGGAAACGACAAGAAGGGAAAAGTGGCGCGCGTGCACAAGAGGAAGAATGCGGCGAAA
>KQ435876.1:904655-920667 GCA_001276565.1 Melipona quadrifasciata
AAGGTTTGGATTATTCTTGGGTGAAGTTTTGTTGAACATTTCGAAGGATGAAAATACTTCGTTGACTTTTCGCTTTTCGTAAATTTTGTCTAAATTAGAGGGTTTTTTCTTTTTTTAGATTATTCAACAGTTTTGAAGAATGAAGATATTTTATTTGGCTTTCAAATCGCTCGCATTCTTTCACTTTCACCTGCTTACGCGTGCGTCCAATGGATGGAATGATTTTTAATAATTTAAGGACTTTGGCGGGATTTTGTGGTTGAATTTTAAGAGCACGAAAACGTTGACGTCCGTTTGAAAAAATAGTTCGGGTGAAATTATTGGAAGGTTGGAACCTACCAATTCTCTTTCAAAGGCCACACATCGGCAAACCGCATCGTCCCATTATTCCTCGCTCCCTCCCTTCACACTATACACCTTCTTCTAATCTCCATGTAACCACATCACCCACCTCCGTCTACCCCGAGAATTCCTTACACTCTTAAACAATACCCAACCTTCTCTCCCATTCACCTTCTCCTCTCCGAGGAGTGTTTAATCTCTTTCTCGATCCGATCCACCCTTATCACACTATTACGAAAACGATATTTCTGCAAACTTTACGTCAGTCGTTAACCACCTTTAATAATTTCTCGATTTCTAAATATTAACAGATTGAAGGTGAAATTTTAAAAGTGACGTTCATTACGATATCGTTAGTTTTAATAATTTAGAAATAACATTATGTTAATTCCAAAATAATAACTGGCAACAGATTTTTACACATTTTTATACTTTCAGAATTATAACTAAAGAAATATGCCTAATCTCAGTAAAAACTTGTTTCGTCCAAACAAACGTTATATCAAACACTCTATTTTGGACGTTTTATATACTTCTGCGTTATCCTGTGTATGCATTTTTGCACTGTATTTCCCAAATTTTATTTATATTTTTCAAAACTCTGAATCATAATCCTGGAACAATCTAATTTCGGAAAGGAAAATCCAAAAATTCCCTACATCGTGCATCAGCCAACAATCACTCATTCCAATTTTTTCTCTTTACCTATCAATTCTCAAATCGATCGACGTGACGTTCCAAATTCTACACACGTCTGTGAAAATTTCAAACTCCTACTCAACAACCCATCCCCCCCCCAAAAAAAAACTCTCTGTTAATGCTCTCCTCGATCTAATCATTTCAACACGTTTATTCGTTTCAATTTTCCCTCCAGCTCGAATCGATCAACGTGCGGATACATCAATCTAATTGGTGTCCCTTATCACAGGCACGTGGAAGCCGTATTCACAGCGATGGCGAAAGCCATTCGGGAGAAAAAATACGAGGTTGGCGGGCTGTGCGCGGATTTGACGTGACCGCGGTGCGCGTGTACGCACACTCCGACACCCCCAGACGCGGCGGCTACGAGCCACGACCACACGAACCCCGTGGGCCCCCGTAGAACCGCATTCCAAGCCGGCTTCGTGGACTTGGGGCCCCGATCCACGGGACGCAGAGGGCATGCGCGAACGTTAGGAACGTGGTGGGATGACAAGGCGGAAGGCGGGAGGAGGAGAAAGAGAGAGAGAGAGAGAGAGAGGACGGAGTGGGAGAGGGATGGAGGAAGGGGAGAAGGAACGAAACGGGCCGCGGAAGGGCGCGAGAGAGAGACGCACGGCCCGGGGAATAACTCGATAAAGCGAAGGACCCCTTCTAATTAAAATGAGTTCCGCCGTGGGTCCTCTCGTGTACGACTCTCGCCGCGGTCTTATTTCGTCGCGAATCCCTCCCACTTCTGGTCTCTCTCTCTCTCTCTCTCTCTCTCTCTCTCTCTCTCTCTTTTTGGACTGGCACGCCAACTCTTTGGCCCGTTCCAAGCATCCTTCCTGGTCCACTGGAATTCGAATGCCGGACACGTGGGAATTTCGCTGGTGGGGAGGTGGTTTTCGCGATCCGTACGAATCGATATCGCCAAAAAAAGAAAAAGAAAAAATAATAATAATGAAAAACGAATATCACTTTTCCTCGAGTTGATATTTGGTTTCTTTCTTTTTTTTTTTTTTGGAATTGTGGAATATTGTTGAACATTGAGAGTATGGATTGTTGGATTCTTTGGATACGAACGGAAAACTAGGAAAATTAGGCTTTTCTAAAGTTGAAATTTTAGAGGGTGGTTTTCTTGGAGTTGAGTTATAAAATGTTGTTAGAGAATGTTATGGCAGAGTATGAGTTGTTAGATTTTTTGAATACGAACCAAAAACGAATACAATTGAATTTTCCTTAAGTTGAGACTTAGGGGTGGTTTTTTTTTAGAGTTGGATAATAGAGTATCGTTGAATTCTTTGGATACGAAGTAAAAACAAGTAGAATTTGTAGAGGTTATGTTATAATTTATTGGATTTTCCTGAAGTTGAGGCTTAGAAGAATTTGTAGAGGTTATGTTATAGAGAATGTGGAATATGTTGTATAGGTTATGTTATAGAATGTGGAACGTGTTGTAGAGATTATGTTACAGAAATAAAAATTGTTGAATTTTTTGGATTTTGGAGAAGAGAATGTAGAGTATCGTTTGAAATAAGTACATAGTAGGGGTTGTATGTCTGAGTTTAAAATATGATTTTTCTTAATATCATATAAAAACAAATAAAACACAAAGATTTTTATATGCCTTGTTCTTACAACAATGTTTTAAGTAAACTACTCAATTTTGAGGAATATTTCTTTATGTTGAGATAACGTCGTTCAAAGAATTGTGAAATTCATTTTTGCGAACATACTGAAGAACTCGTCTTGGCAGTTTTTATGAATGAATCCCCGAGCCAATGAATTAAACCTGAAGTATTCATTCAAACTTTACATTCAAAGCTATTGCTCTCAAATCCTAAAAGAAAGAAGAATGTTAAAAATTAAGAGTGTCAAGAATGACATCGATAATGTCAATAGAGTAATTCAAAGATCGATCCTAATGGACTATTTTAGAGATCGAAATATCAATTCGGAGAGTTTCGACTGTGAGAAAGACAAAGCTATTGCTTCGAGATAAAATTCTTGGTTCTTTCATTATGACAGCTCTTAATAAAAATTTTACTATACGAATAATTTTTTTGTATCAAAGCAATAATCATAATAAATTTTAATTTTTGCATCGAATTATTCAATCTTATCTATTAATAGCTGTAATTTTATTTCAATAAGATAATAGAATCGTTAATTCCAAGAACGATAAGACAGTGGCTAAGTGATTTGATTCTAATCAAACATTGGATATGCACTGGTCACGAGGGCTGCAATGGGACATTAAACTCTTTAATTTTAACGAACGTCAATTCATTCAATTAGTTATATCGAAGCTATGTTTTGACGTCCTCCTTGTTAAAATCATATTGAAAATCTGTTACCTTACAAATATAAACATCAATCTTTCAAGAACCAAATAATCATAATTTTTCAATTTCTTAAAATTTCATAAAATTCCACTCACAATCTAGACGGAAAATATTGATAATAATGGAAAAATATCAGTATTAAAAAACAGAATTTAATAATATAAATTAAGTGAAAGAAATTCAAGAGTACAAGTTAAAAACGCAGTAAAAAGAATTCTGTTTTATTATTAAACTTATATTATATGATGTACTGACAATATGTTTATGCAACTCGCAACAATCGACATCAGTGCCGAAAATTGGAACCCATCTCCAGATAATCTGCTAATAGACGAATCTGATTTCGCACACTCACAAAAAAAAAAAACTGCACGACTTGTACCCCAGTACGATTCATCTCACTAAAAGGTCCAGAAGCAACTGTTCTAGGACTAGGAAATGAAGACGACTTTTTTGCCATAAAATTTTATTGATGTGCAAACATTTGAATCGATACAAAACAAATTACAGGCGCGATCGCTCGGTAGCAGACAACGCCACTCCTACTCGAGGTCTACCCCACGCCCCCTCGCGAATCACGTGATCCAAATCAACCAATCGCTAATTTTCGTTGCATCAGCGTTGCACCTGAAGAGGCCCGATTTTCTGGGTTATCCCCGTTAAAATCACTTTCAGTGATAAAAAAAATTCAAAACTCCAGGAAAAAAAGGGAACCGACAAAAAGCAACGAGAGAGGAAAAAATGGCTTGTACCCTAAGGAGAAATTCTCTCCTAGGGTGATTTTCGCGATTCCCTAAACGCGTCGGTCGATTAAGGCCAGGACAGACGGCTGCATGGCACAGTAATTAAGACTTTATGGGACCATCCCGAGGAGTCATTCCAGCGCGGCGTTCTATCGCACAATACATCCAATTTAATGACTCGATGCGTAAATCAAATCCCACCGCGTGCCGCACCATCGAAATCCTTGTGCTCGTCCTGTCTCCTTCGTTCGCGACCGTTCGTTCGTTCGTTCGTTCGTTCGTTCCGTCTTTTTCCACGTTGGAGGTGGAGGCTCCTCCTTTGAAACCAGCCAACCACCACCATCCGCTGCCAACATCAGCATCGGCACCATCTCTCGCAAGGTGGGTCGCCTTGGGTGATACATGACGTTTCTCACGGTGATAATTATCACCGTCTGCGAGAGACTCAAAGACAGTCAGTCTACCTTTGTATGTTATGTGTAATACAAATATCGCGTTGGCAAAAAAAAGCTTCGCGACGAGGGAAGGGATAGATGGTTGTTTTTAAATTTTCGTCTTGTAGGATTGAATTGGTGCGACTAGTCTGTAATTATTGCGTCTGTTGAACACATTCTGTGTGTTCTAATATCTGAAAGTAAAGAGTTTGTAGATGTAATAAGAAAAAGTGTCCTTCCTTTTTAACAAAGTTTGATCGTTTCTGATACAAAGAGTATTTCTTTTCCTTTCAACTTTCGGTACAATTAATTTTAATATATTAGATGTACGATTTATACTCTAGATTACTTTCTGGTTTGTATGATTTATTTGAACGTTAGAGCACGCAAATACGGATAGTTGTATGATATTATTAACACGTTTCTCTAGCGGATCGTTTTAAATTTTACACAACCCTATTTTACTTTTTCCATGCTTTTCATCGAATTGTAGTCGGTTTGAAAAGTATTACGTTGAGAGATGAAAATTTAAAGAAACTAGTTTTCATGGTTCTCATTACGGTCATGAATTTCCTGAGATATCTTTCGGTATTTGTCTATCAAACACAGTTATATACAAGTTTACGATAATTAGAAATTCTGCATTCAATCGTTAATCGTTAAACATGAAATTACATCGGGTGAAATCGAATATTTTGAATATTTACAAATATGTAACTCCCTAATTTTATGACACGTTCGAGTTCCAAGAAGCAGCAGGATGTTTCTGTCGTTCGAAAATTATTCGCGATAATTCGTAAAAACGAGACCGAAAATTTCTCTCAAAATCGCAAGAAATTCGGATTCTTCTGACTGCAAGACGAAAGAAACGCACCTTATTTCTTACTCTGCTTTGCAACGAACGGGGTTCACGTGGAACAACATTGGCCAGCCATTTCTCGCAGAGCTGATCACCTTGAAAAATGATACACCCAGTACTGATTAATTATTGCCAAGTCTCGAAAAAAAAAGAAAAAAAAAAAAAACGAGGAAACCGAGTTCATATGTAAACTTGTGCCTATGTCATAAATAAATGCCTCGCTCCAAATAGCGTATTTATTTTACCTTGCACGACGTGCCACGCTTTCTGTAACATTAACAGCGTGTCTCTTAATGACCGTAAAATTTGTATCGGTTGTAGCACTAGTGCGTCATAATTTGCCTGCGATTAACCCTATTTTGCAGCCTATCTTGCAAATGATTTTATCTGTTATTTTAGTCGATTTTGGAGATGACCGTGTACTATAATTAAAAAACTTACGAAATTTAAGGGTTCGTTATCTGACAATGAACGAATTTGACCAATTCTGTGTATTTGTTCAAAAGTAAGAACTTTCGCTGTTTTTTGCCACGAGCAAACAGAAGGTGATACGTTTCTCACCTTGATAATTATCATGTCTCAGGAAGAAAAAAGAGGGATTGTGGTCTTGGCTGCTCGCTGAAGTTTGCACATTCGTCGGCGCAATTGGCGATAACACAGGTGGAGTGCAACGACAAACGCAGTGCAAAATGTAACATCGCGTTAATTTGTGTTCTTGGATCTCCATAAAACATAGGATTCTAAATATATAATTGTTGTCGATCGAATGAATGAAAAATAATTCTCACAGGCATCGAGATTATCTAAAATCAGCGTTCATTCGCAGAAGGGAAATTTGCAAAATAATCGATATTCCTGTACAGCCAAACGCTACGAAAAGAAAATTCCCAAAGTCATTTTCCAAATTATCAGCGATCAATAAAAATCGATCGTAAAAAACAATTTGCCAGTGGTTAAACGTCATGAAATGATTCCCAACATTATAATTGGACGGCGAATTTTTACGCATTCACAAAAACAACACAAAGATGCGCGCGATACGCGGAATATTCAAAAATTTATCCAAATTATCCAAGACAGAGTAGACGAGGACTTTTGTAGTATCCAATAGACGAAACAAACTATTATCGAGATTCCTTCGGTTGTAAATATTCGTAAAGGTACAGAAACCCATAAAAAAAGTGCGCGGTCTAACAATGAAGTGAAAAATCGTTGCTCAACGCCGCCAAACATCTCGCGACGAGAGAAAACCGAACGACGAAACACCGAAAAGAAAAAGCCCGGGCGTCGCATACTGGAGTCCATAGAACATGCATTAAGAGATGTGCAGCCCGGAGAGGTACAGGTCGTTAGTGAATTCCTGGTAAGGATTTAATTTATTCAGACGTGGCCTCGCGAACTGATTCCCGTGTGCGACTCGGATCTTTAAAAGCCCGGCTGCCGAGTCACAAAACAAACACTCCGGTCGGTATTAATTCTCGTTAGTGCCCTCTCCGCCGCTGCAGGGATTACCGATTACTTCTTTCGAGCAGGAAAGAAAACTTGAAAGAACGAAGAAGAAAAGGGAGAGAGAGAGGAAGGAAGAAGAAGAAAAAAAGAGGAAAAAGGGTCGCGTTTGGCCCGTTTGCTTCATTGAGATCCGGGGCGAAATATATCTCAACGTTTCCTCTCTCGTTTTTCTCCCTTTTCTCTTCTTTTCGCTCGCCGGAGTCTTTCGCGCCGGAAAAATATTGCTTCGCGCGAAGGACCCCGCACGCAGCAAATTTATGCGAATTCTTCCAGCCTCTTCCGCCTCGCTTCGATAAAGCTCGATTATTCTTTCGCTGGGCAAGCATGTTTACTGCCAGACTGATCGATACCATTAAATTCCGCTTTCTGTTTTCGACGATGGCGCGGGTTTTGCAAGAGAGAGGAATAATCGTTCGCGAGATAATTTCGATTGGCGAGGCTGCGCGTATTTGGTTCGACAATTAGCTGAGCACGTTGCTTTTTTTGGAATGACTGGAAGTGAAACGAGTACTTCGTCGGAAAATTTCAAATAATACAAATAGGCGTCGTAACGCGATATGTTTTATAAAAATCCCGCGGTTTAATTGCAGTGAGCGTTGCGTGATAGTGCACGGGGAAACCGATGAATTTCACTGATAAAAAATTTGCCACGATTTTTACCGACGAAAATTTAACTTTTGCCAGAAAATAAGAAGAATCGTAAAATCCTTGAACGCGTTCTAACGTAATCTTCCAACATATTTTAATTCACTTTTTTTAACGTATTCAATTCGATACGATCGATTCAATATAAAAAAAATGTATCGACGTATTTGAGGTATCATCAAGATGCATCAACGGAGAATTTTAAATTTCGTTCCTTTCTTCGAAAAGAACGTTGGAAAAACGAGAGAATGTCGCGTTACACGACTTTATGGAAAAGAGGAATTCAGAAAAATCATCGGCGCCCGCTAATTCCGTTGAATGGGCTTGATTAGGACAAAAGTTCAACGCTTCGTTCGATCAGGGCAGAACGACTTTGACAGATTCTGTCGCCTCGTAAAACTGGGATCTTCTCTCGCGCGTGGAACGATAAAGCAGGCTATTTTAAAGGCACGAGGTTTACGAGCACGTTCGGCCGAAAATTTTGATCGGAATCGAGCGGACCGGTTGGCCTTTGCATTCTTGCGATTGAGAGCCTTTGCAAGGGTGCACCGACACGCCTCGGGCGGTTCCCATTGCATCGTCGCTTCAGACGCCAACACATTCGTTTCTTCGAGCGCAGCGCTGCACCGCCGCGACTTATACAATCAAACTGTAAACACGACGATGAACTGTAGCCGTTCGAACTGTAGCCCTCGGAACACGTTCGAGACAGGAGGGGGGAAAAGAAGGGGTGAGAACTCTTCGTTCGAATCAGTTTTTTGCTTTTTGCTTCTTGTCGAGATGAAGAGAGATCGAAGATCGATAAAATTTGGTTTGAGAGTTTAGGAAATCTCTTGGAATTGAAATTGAAACCACCTCGAAAGACACGTTCGAGATTGATTTTAATTGGTCGCAGTGCGTCTCGAACGTTTGCGGTTGAAGTCGAGACGAAAGATGTGGGTTACCTCTTTCCATGGTGAAAAGAGGTGAAGGATAATTCGATTGTTCGAAAGTTGTTTGTGTTTCAAATGGATTCGCTTCTTTCGTTCGGTGAAATTTGTATTTCAAGGAGAAACAGGGACGTTGTTTCAATCTCTTGCGCGTTATTTCAATTTCTCGAAAAATTGAAAAGCATCTGAAATTTAGTGTGCAAACTATAATGTGCGTGATGTTAAATATCTTTCTTCATCCTTTTTCCCAATTGACTATAATACAAGATTCAAGGACTGTAGTAGAATCAAATATCGAGATTTTGAGAAGAAAAATTGAAATAGTTTCAATAATTTGTTTACGTTAAAATTAAGTTAATAACACTACAATTCGAATTATTCAGAATTTAAACAATGAATCTAAGAGTCGTGAAATGTTTAAATTTGAAATTTGAAATTTGAAATTTGAAATTTTCCATTTGATTTGATTCTGTCATTAATCTCCATCGGAGATAACACGAGATACTTGAAATAAATTTTTGTAACGTAACACAAATTATTATATATTATCGTTTAATCCCACATTGCTTCTCGAACGTTAATTGCAACGCTGGAAGAAGAGCAAAATTTACGAAATTTTAGAAAAATTTGCAAAATGCAAGTCTCGCTGAAAAGCTACCGAAATCACGAGGAGAAACGACCGTCCAATAGGCCACTTGGCGAAACCTGCAATCACTTTCGATTCACCTACTTCCGTGACTGTCCATAATTTCCCCTGTAACGATCCTTAACTTCATCTCTTCGAGCATCTTCCTTCTTCCTTCTTCCAGCGTGCAGCCGATGGAATGCGATTCATGTAGCCAACGATAAACCTGCGACCGGGACCACACATCTTCCTACTCTCGCCTCCAACGTTCATCCAACAACGCTTTCGTCTGATCGATATAAAAGTTTCTGTTCAATTTCACCCTGTCGGGTTTGGCCAGTTGTCACCGCTTTTCTTCCTTCTTTCGCGACTGTTTCTGTCCTTTCTGGCATCTATTACTGCGCTGGCGACGATTTACGACGAATTAAAAAATGTAAATTAAATGCAACGTCGTGTGTAAATTAGAAACTGATATATCTGTCAATATCTTCTGAATCTGAGTTTATTTCTCAGCCATGATATTTCTTCTGTTTCTTCTTCGATCAAGGAAATTATTGACAATTAAAGTTGAACTAAATCAATTTTAAAACGCAGTTTATTTTCATTCAAGCGTGTACGTCTGTTCAGCATATCCTTGCACACCTTGTTGCACACTTCCACTTCTTCAGTTTCTATTTTTTTTTTTTTTCTTTTAATCCAAAAATGGACCGTCCCCTGAATCTCATGCTTGCTCAATAGTAACAAACAATTAAATATTTAATATATAACGCAACATTTCAACACTCAAAACTTGTAATTAAATTTACTGAAAATCTTAAGTGATCCAAATTCAGAAGTTTCGCGATTGAAACAAGGACGAAAGGAGGGAGGGGGGGAAAGACGGTAGTGTACAATGTCGAAGCATCTCGAACGTTTCTGCGACGATTCGCGGGTACTTCGTAGTTGAGCACAGCACACTTGGGCTCGCAGTGAATCACCTTGTGAAGGTGGGCCGCCGGTTCCTCAGCTATACGTGTGTATATATATATATATATATATTCGCGTGCATATACGCACCCGCGCGTCCGTCTCTATAAGCGTGCACACACACGCTCACGAACCGCATACCTTTCCCTCCTTCTTCTTGTCTCAGGCTTAAAACCACCATCTTCTTGAGCCCCCAAGCTCAACCGCCTCCCGCAACCACCACCTATCCACTCACCTTTCTCTCCCTTTCTCCAGACCTTTCCCTTTCTTTCCATCTTTCTCACTTGCTCTCTCTCTCTCTCTCTCTCTCTCTCTCTCTCTCTCTCTCCGCAGAGAGCAGACCTTTAATCCAATCTGTGTAATAACCGCTGCCCTTTAAAAAGCGCGGAAACTCACCGCGTACGCGCCGACCCTTTACTTTGCTCCTTCGGGAAGGAGGGGGAGTTGCGAGTCGACAAGTTCCACGATTTTGATCACGAAGATTTTACGAGATTTTTCTCCTTTCTCTTTTTTTTCTTTTTTTTTCTTTGTTTTACGTTGTTCGATGTTTCAGCGTGTTGTTACGTTGTACTTCGTTGACAAGCAGATTGTGGATAGTTTGCGCGAATTGAAGAGTTCACAGCGCGGAGAAGGCAGTTCCATATTTTCTTTCTCTTTTTCTTTAATCTTTAATTTTTTTACTCAACGCGGAAAGAAGATGGTAGTTTTCACTATGGATTCGTAGCTGTTTAATCGTTATTTTTTTCATGTGGAGCGATTTATCTCGTTATTTGTCAAAATTGCCCGAAATCGAGGCAGTTTACTCAGTCGTCATTTTTACGAATTTGTTGATATTATAGTCTTCGAATGGCACCATTAAGTGTTAATAAGTGATTCATGTCTAATGATAATAATTAAAAATATTTAGCTACGATAAACGTGTCCATTCGTTTTTGGAAAAATTCCGGAAAAAATGCATTTCTGTTTCGCATTTTTGGAAAGCAAGTGTCAACTCAAAAGTCCTAGTTTTATTTCAGTACGGCACAAGAACTGCGAACTTTTACGGATCACAACTTCGGAAGAAAAAGATACGTTTCCACGCTTAAAATCCAAACGTTTCTCCTGGAAATATAAAAAATTCTAATTGCAACTGTCTTTACATCGATATCTTCGGAATTAACTTGGTTTTATCGGTTGGTCGGGAGTTTGAGAGATCGGGTAGATTCGATGGTGATCGGACGGAAGGGTTTCGAGGTGGTTTTTAGTCGCATTCTTCGGGTAGAGTAAAACGGAGGAGGAAGAAAGGCGCTGAGGGAAGACACGGGGTTTGGAGGTGTGCACGGTGGGTGAGGAATTTTCGAGGAGTGGTTTTAGGTGCGGTAATTCGGCGAGGAACCGTTGTTTTGGTGGGGAGAATTTTGAGGGAGATAATGTTACGTTCTATTCTCTTTGAAGTCGAGCGATTGATTTAGGGGAATATTTCAAGTCGACTAAATGACAGGTTCGCACAAAGTCGCCTTAAAAGCTAAAAGAAGTTCGAGCAACTTCATTACTCTGGATTCACCGATTAAAACTTGAGAAGATGAAGAAGAAGAAGAAGAAGATCATCTAGACTATTCTTCCACCTGAAATTCCATCAGGCTAAAGTTGAACAAATTTCTAATATACGTATAATGTCAACTATTGATTTTGTCTATCTATTGTTTAGATCATTCTAAATTCCCCAGTCTATTATTCATTTATTGTTTAGATCATCATGTATTAGAGAAAATTTTGCCACATCACGTACGCCGCCAATTAAAAGTTTGAGCATAAATTTTGCGTGTGAAATGTATGAATCTTCTAATATCAATATATTTCTAACGATTTCATTGTCCAGATTATTTCAATATATACGTAGAAAATACATATAAGTATATATGCAAGAGTGAACGTATGTACCTGTAGCTAAACATTAAACTATAAAAATTTTTAGTCGGTACATTGCAAATTTCCCTTAAATCGTCACTTTGCGCAATATCGAATTTCGCGTTCGTCCTAAACAACCCTTACAATAATTCCACGACTATCTGAATCCTCGGGCACAAGTTTCCTTCTCGTACTATTTTACATTTAAGTTTCTATATTTATTGTTCAATCGCGCTCGGAATTCTTTCCCGAATTAACACGTAAGAGGACAATTGTTTCTGCGAAACTCATCTAACCTTCGATACTTAACAGCACTTAAAAATTAACCCCCCAAAAGCCTCGCTCCCCTCCCTTCGGACCAACATACCAACAACCACACTAAACCAGAAGAAATGGAGAGCATGCGTGCGCCAAGCAGAAAGTCACGTTTTCGAGGGCGTTCGCGATGCAACGAACGAAAAAGAGGAGAAAGAGAAGAAGGAAGAAGAAGAAGAAGAAGAAGAAGAAGAAGAAGAAGAAGAAGAAGAAGAAGAAGAGGAGAGAATACAGAGAAAAGAGAAGAGGGCCCGGGCCGAAAGAGAAGAGGCCCTGTTCGGCTGTTCTCCGGCCGACCCTGATCCTTCGTGGCTTGGGACCCACCACACCATGGGATGCCTCCTCTCCTTCAGCGCCGGTCGGCGGCTCAGCATCCTTTAATATCTCTCGGCGGCCTCCTCTCGTCCAGCGTTTCCTCTTTGTCGCTCGTGTTCCTCTTCGTGGTCTCTCCCCTCCCGCCAGCACGGCTCTCGCGGTCGGCCACTTTCGATAGCATCTTGATGGAATGCCTGCGGGGTAGGTACCTGCCGCATTGTCGGCTCGGTTCTCGCCGTGATCGCTTGTTGTGTCCTGCCGCCCGTTCCTGTCTCACGCTGGCTGCTTCTACTACTACTACTACTGCTAATGCTGCTGCTATCGTTGCAATCGTTGTTGCTGTTTATGTCCTTGTTGTTGTTGTTGTTGTTGATGTCGATGTTGCTGTTATTGATATAGAATGTTATTTGGTCGAGTCGATCCGATTGGCGCGTTTCGCCGTGTCGTCCCGACTTCTTGTTGCATTCATTCCGCTGGTCGGACCTCCACTCGGACGTCGTCGGAACCGTGTCGTTGGCCTGGTATTTCCCGCCGACGAGACGACCTTGCGTCCGCGATGACGAAACGCCAACTTGACCGATGGGAACCGCATTTTCGGGCCTCCGGCATCCGACGAGAGGACGGGGCACAGTTGGGCGAAAATTTGATCAACCATCGACGATAACTTTGGTTGTTTTATTTCACTTTCTATTTTTGAAAATGCAAATCGACGATTAAGTTTCTCGCTCAAAGTAAAAGTTCCCTTTGAGCTTTGAGCTAGATTATCAAATTAATAGACGTTCTGATATATCTGTTTGATAACACGATTTGCTCTCCTTTAACGAGTAATAGAATTATTTTGTATGGTAATCCGTAAGCTCGAACGTTCGAAGGCGAAAAAATCGATCACTTCTCTTTATCAAACACAATTATCGAAGGGATCGTTCTCTCTTTTCACAAATGGTCGATCATCAATTACTTACAGTCGACGATCGATCCCGTGCTTTCCAGTCTTGGACGATACACAATGTTTTAGCCGCAGTTGTATGGCGCATCGAAATATTAATTACACCGTTCCCTTTTACAGAGCATCGGTGGATTCGATGATGAGCGATCGTTTGTGAACGACTATCGACCGAGTGCACGATTACCGAATGATTTATGCGTTTAACACTTTTCAAATCGTCGCGACTGCTGCTGATAAAGATCGGCATTAATCACACCGTACATTTTATTAATAATTGCCTCGATTCAGGCAACGACACTTTCCCACTTCGTGCGTAAATTACTTCTGTATTACCTTTTTTGATCGGAAAGATCAGAAATATCGTTTTGATGAATTTTAGAAAAAGCGGAAGCTTGGATATTTCGTATATATTCTACACTAAATACAATATACCTCTGTTATATGTGTGAAATAAAATTTATAGATTTCACTTAGTATGCTCTGTCGAATAATCTTTTAAAGAATCGTTTGCTCATTCGATGATTTTTTATATTATTTTCTATAGGTACTAAGTGAATGAAAAAATATCAAACACCCTGAATTAAAAAATCCTGATATGAATAATTTCTTCTGATTTTTACCAATTCCTTTGTCTGATTATGCCGATTTGTGACTGTTTTTTTTTTTTTAAATGGCTCGCAACAACGTTTAACAGAAAGAGAATCATATTTAGGTAAACCATTGCGTAACAATTGAAATACATTTGGGATTACATTTTGTTTGTACTAATATCATGCAGCAAGGCCATCGGGAGAATTTTAATCGGCTTACGTCCGATTTATAGCGATTCTGTCGTTCCTACAAAAGTGACTCGTAACTTCTACCAGCTGCAATATTTAACATCATGCTACTCGTCTAAGCTAACTGAAACGACGCTTTCTTTTCTAATCTTTCTAACCTTTTAAATTCGAATGCTCGACCATTTCATGCCCTAACCACGAAAGGTGAGTCAACTTTCTGTAAAATCGTATACATGTCGTTTACACTTTGCCAATTACTTGCATAGCTTCAAATTCTTTTGATTGATCAAATGAGCTACATCCGGGGACTCGAATCAATTGAAATCCATTATTTGCCAAATACCAGGGAACGTTATTTCAAAAACTTATTCGCCAATTACTATTCGAAATAAATTTCGCCCAGGTCTGGTTAATATTTCGTGCGTTGATCCACTCTTGCCAAAAACACCAAATCCAAGTTCCAACAAAGATATTAAAAATTCGTTTATGATAATTTCAAATTGGGGCGAACAATCGCGATTGACTGACAGCCTCTTTTTTTAAGAGAGGAATAAAATAATTCGTTGACCAGTCTTTTTTCAATGTCGGCCAATCGTGCGTTTATAATCGTTAGTCAAAGTTTCATTCGAAAAGAAGGGAGCCGATATTTCACATGCAAAACGTGCGAATGACGAGTGAACAGCGATACTATGCGCAGAATGTGTCAAGGGAAGCGTCGCGTGATCACATCTCACCGAAAGCGAGTGACGAAAAAGCAAAAGAACAGTAAAACACGAGGCATGCAACGATGTTCTGCGTCTTGAATAAGTATTTACTTCGTATAAACATATCGAACGGCTCGGGTAATGACGAAGGAATGCGCGAGGAGAAAGAAGAAGAAAGGAAGGAGGAGGAGAAACCCGAAAGAAAATCATTTTCTCGTTCAAAACAGGCCAACTTGAAATATTGGACGACCAGGAAAGTCATGTCGGCAAAAAATTTTATGACAGCGAAAAATGACGCAGGAATGTCGAAAAGGAAGCGTAATTTCTTCTTACCAGACGCTATCCACGTGCATTTCTTTTCTTTCGTTTCTAAAGTTTCTCTTCTCGATCAAAAGAAAAAAATAAGACAATGATAAAAAAATACACGGCGACTCAAGAAATTGGCGATGAAAATCGCACGTCACATTTTACGCGAGTTATTCTTCTCGGAGAAATGAATTCCGAATTTTTTAAGAAATCCTCAAGAAAATTCCTTCGTTTGGTTCGTTCAGTGAAACGTTTGGACCGAAAAGTTCGATCAGTTTTTTTTCTGTAATAGATGTGATAGACCAGGTGTCGTGTCGTAGTGTTCCGAAAAGAGCATTCGTTGAAGGAAGAGATTGCAAATATTTTGTTGCATTTCTGCGTCATTCTCCGCAGTCCCAGCGTGGCAATCGCGGGGAACGTGTTCCCCCGCGAGTTTGTGTGGGTGTACACGTGGTTTGGCTCTGCGCTCTGACCCCCCAACCTTTTCGATTTCGTCTCCCCGCTCTCTGTCGGCTCTTTTCGCTATTCCACAACCGGCTACGGCTTCACCCAGGATCAACGTTAATGGGAGGTAGCCGTGGAATTCCTTCGGCTCGTAACCCGCGATTTGCCGCTCGCGAGGTGGTTGCGTACGTGCGTACAATACCGCAGCGAACAAAACACCGAGCCTTCCCACCTTTAC
>KQ435876.1:920684-930984 GCA_001276565.1 Melipona quadrifasciata
CTCCCTTTCGCCTCGAATACTCTCTTCCTCGTTTATCAATCGATTTTTTTGCTTCTCTTTCGCAACTTTTCATTTAGGATGAAAAAGTATCTGTACACGGAGTTTTCTGTGTATTTGTACTTGTACCGTGTTCTGCATTTGCGTTTGCGTATTATGAAATGTAAACTCTCGCGAGACTGATACAGCTCGATCAACTGATTCTTCCAGTAATTCTTTTGATAAGTTTCCCATTTAATTACGTAGAAGTAACGAGAGATGTTACGGGTTTGCAACAGTCTGTTCTGTGATTTGATAAACTCAATTTATCAAAAGGATTATTTGAAGACTGACATTTGAATTTTTGGTCGTATTTTAAGTTTATTTAGGTTATTTAGGTCTTACTTAAGTTGGGTTTAGGTACTAAGTCCATCAGCAAAGTTACGTCCACGCGTATTGTGAAACGCTTTGTACAAGATGGGCTAAAAGTTTCTCTTCTCATTTAATTTTTTTTTTTTTTTAATACAAACATCAAAATATCAAGAAAAAAGCATTATAATTTTATTAAATTCAAAATTACGGATTTATTTCAGTAGGAAGCGATTTTTCCACCCTGTAATTAAAGTTATTGTTCAAACGTGAAAAACAAACTAAATCGTTTAAATTTTCGTGCATTTACGATTTAAAGATGCATACAGTGTAGAAAACTATCCAGCTGATGATAATTTTGAGGATACCGATCGTATAATTTTTGACGGATGCTTAAATTCCATTTCTTTGCTCGCGTTCATTTTACGGAAGTTCCAGCGTACCGATATAAATCAATTATTAATAAATCGCTCAATCATGAATCAACGTGAATTAATTCGTAAATAAGTCATTAACCAGCCCGATGAAAGACCGACGCTTGTCCAATACAACATCGGAACAAATTGGCCCCCATTTCCGGGACGCGCACCTCTTTCTCGCGCCAATTTTAAAAATTCCTTCCCACTCCGAAACATCCAAGCTCTGCGCGCTCGATAAAGGTACCACGATGAAGGGGAGAAAAAATCGGCAGGAAATTGCAGTTTCATCCCGGAGAGTGAGAGAATGCACACTTTCTCTCTCCCGCCTATCCCTGCGGCGTTTGAACGCGAATTCCGCGTTTCGTTCGCCCCCTGGCCGGTTTCTTTTACACGCCATCGATAACCGGCAATTACCGCGTCACGATTCTGCCCTTAGAACCCCGCTTAATAAATTGTCGACTCGCCTTCCTTGGCACCGGCTAATCGGGCACAGCCGAACTAAACGCGTGATTTCGACGAAATTTGAAACTTTGAATTGCGTAAGTAACGCCAAAATCCGCGGTCGCTTAGACGCATCATTTTCAGAAACATAAATTCAGAGTAGTTCACAGCGTCGACAGTCGACGATTGTTCCAAGATGAAAGTTCGTTCAAAGTACAAAAATTTTAACAAGCTTTGCTATTTTGAAAAGAATTGTATTCTGGATAAAATGAAACAATTTTCACAGGAATGGGAAATAAAATGTAAGTGTAAGGATTATTTATCGTACCACATATACGTATGCCGCAGCTCGTGGTCGTTGAATTGGGGCCATTCGCATTTTAGCAAAATCGAGAGGGTGTGAAAGAAATTTGATTGAAAATTTTGGCAATCATTCGCGAAAATTGTTCACACTCGATGAAAAATCGTCGATCACTTCAAACTGTCGTAGTTCCACAAAAGAAGAATCGTGGAACAGTTCAATTGGCCACATTTTAAGGCGCCAAACCTTTTCTCTATCCGTGCAGCAAGTGGAACAGTGATGAACATACTTTTGTTCTCGAAGATTATAAAAATTGAAGAATTTTTCTCTTTACAACGACCTCTTGATACTTCCCGTAAGATTCTATTAAACTTCAAACTTTGAACTTTGAATATTAAGTTTCTTCTTTTTTCAATTAAGAGAACAAACTTAATTGACGAACGAAACAGTTCTATTCAGCTCATTTTTTTTCCTAATTTTTGGCTCATGCCATCGCGGTCAATCGAGAGTTGCTCGAACAGCGAACACAGCGCGTCCCGACAATGTGTCAAATTTCAAGCAAGCGTGTCGAATTGACGCGAAACGCTCGATTCCTGGAATGCCGGTTACGTTTCCGAAACAGGTAAGAAACCGTCGATCATTCTCGCACGTAATACGTGGCGATCAGTGATTTTTGAATTCCGAAAGTGTTAATCGTCGAATGAACGTCGGGACGCCGCAGCGAGCGTAATTGCGAGAAATATCGGGAACGAGGTAACAGAAGGTGGAAAATGAACGTTTACATCGTTGCGTTTACCCTCCATTGAATTCCATATCGAGGTAACAAGCCAGCGTGCCGACCTCTAATCATCCACCGAGGATTTACTGCCTGCGAACAGTTCACAGGAGTCCAGCCTTCTCTTCCCTTTTCCCTCGTGTAATCATGTCAAATCGTACGAATTTCGTGTTCGTAAATACTGTTATTGGCTGGATGTGCCCCGGACGAAATTTATTTGCTCGTCGTTCACGTAACAAAAATGAGTCTCATTGGCATGAATGAGAGACAAAGTGAAGTAAGTGTCTCTCGATCTCTTAGCCAAACTAGATTTGTAGATTTTCAACAATTATTCGAACAACTTTGATACAAGTTGGGTAATTTTGAATTATAAGTGCAAAAGTAAATTAAGATCTCTGGCAGCCAAATTAATCCATAAATATTATTATTATTGAGTTCATAGATTATACTTATCGAATAATTACGGTACAGAATTATAAATTGAAAATGATATAGTAATGAATGAAATTACAAGTGAAAAGTGACCGAGTGACCTTTCGAGTTGGATTTACAGAAACTACAGTAGTATCAAATCACCAAAATGTTGAATAATTAATTTTATTTTGTATTTTGCATTCTCTATGATAAACTAAATTAAAAGTTTCAATAATAAGTATAATTCTGTATTCTTATCAAATGAAGCATATCGTACACGAAAATATTATTACCGAACGACGTGAATAATTTTATGTAATAAACACATATTCTCAGCAGCTAGTAGATAGTTTGACTTATCGTCAGCCATTAATTAATTTTCTTCTTAATTGATCCCGATGTTTCAACATCCCTTCCTATTTTTATATCATCTTTCGTCATTATTCGCGCCTTAAAGGGATCCTAGGACAAACAGACAAATAAACATTTCCTCTGCTAAACATAAAAAAAAAAAAATATAAAAGAAAATTGCAAGTAGAAGCGTCGAAATACTTTCGCGGACGGGGCATAAAGAGCCCGGCGCACCGTCAAACGAACAAAGAACGAAACCATTGAAATCCCGGCGCTAAACAGTCGGCACGAAACTCCTACCGTTGCAGTGCACAAACTTCCTAAAGTAGCAGCGAATCATCAAACACAACGAAACATCGCGTTAACACGAGCGCTCGGGTAATTCTGCTTGTGTTCAATCGGCAGAACACACACGAGGTGGTTTCACGAACGTCGAAAATCGAGAGAACGAACGATTCTCCGGCGAGCGTCGGTATGCTTTCAGAAAGCGTGAAACCACGCTCCTCTCTGTGCAACCTTCCGACTCCCTGAAGGGGCTGCTAGCTTCGGTGTACAAATCGCTTGTGGATTCGCAGCGGGTAACCGAAAGGCAAGTTTTCGAACTTCCCGTGGGTCACGAGTGCCGTGTTCGGTGAATACAAATGAATGAAATTACGAAACACGCGGCGCGATTAATTTACAGGAGCCGAGGAGCGGCGAGCAGATTACCGAGAACGCAAGGAAAGCTTCGGATACCGACCGCAGATAACGCGATTCAACCAAGCACAAGCTGGCATCGCCTCGCAATTTCCTTACGGACGCACTAGTTTGATAGAATCATCAGAGACTGTGAGCTATGAAATAACTAACAAGTATCGACTGGCTGGAAGGAAATGATTAGCGCGTAGAGATCCCCTAACGACTAATTGTAAGTTTTAAAAAACTGCACGACTTGTACCCCAGTACAATTCGTCTCACTGAAAGAACAAGAAGCAACTGTTCCGACTAGGAAATGAAGACGACTTTTTTGTCATAAAATTTTATTGATGTGCAACATTTGAATCGATACAAAACAAATTACAGGCGCGATCGCTCAGTACCGGACAACGCCACTCCTACTCGAGGTCTACTCCACGCCCCCTCGCGAGTCACGTGACCCAAATCAACCAATCGCTAATTTTCGTTGCATTGGCGTTGCACCTGAAGAGGCCCAATTTTCTGAGTTACCCCCATTAAAATCACTTTCAGTGATAAAAAAAAAAAGAAATGTTGCAAGATCTGGATCATATAACTTGGACATGTTCAACTTCCTAAAAAATAATAACATTAAAATTTAGTAACAGCAGGGAGGAAGAAATCAAAGAACTAACCAATAAGCTGTGATATTTGACAGACTAAATATGTATATAAATTAGCATGTACGCTGAATTAAAAAAAAAGTTTAAAAATCAAGATTCACGCGTAGGAAATTATCGAAGCGTCACGATCGAAAGAGTAGTTCCTGAATCTATCGGCTAATTAGGCTTAACTCTAGGTCGAACAGAGTGATGACACAAATTTAAAGTCAGCTAAGTAATGACTGCGTTTTTTTATTTTTTGGGTCACGTTCTTATACGAGTCTCTATCGCAATTTTCGGGGAATTAATTTTAGCGGCAGTCAAACGGAAACAGTAAATAAAATATCTACTTCTCGTTGTACGACGAAGTCTAATTTCTTTACGACTTGCACTTTTCACATCTCTGAGCTTTGGAAATGTTCGAAGGAATTTTAGAGTGACGTTATCAATATGCAATGTTCGTACGATATTTGAAACAATGTTTTAATAAAAGTAGAAACTCTTTTTGGAGATACCGAAGGTTGAATCGTAGCTGTAATTTTTAGTATTTGATTTACAAATATTTTCGATCTTTAACGTGGATTAGTCCAAATCCAATCACTGATAAATAACAGATTAATTATTAACGTTATGATGAATTTGTAAAAATTAATTGACAATAAATTTGAAAAAAAAAACGGATCTTGATAAAGTGATTTTCCTACTTTAATAAAGCTATAAACTCGTTACGTACACGTAATATCCTAACATTTCTCGCGAGATTGTCCCTTCTAACGATAAACGCGAATAGTAGAAAGGAAGATAGCGTCGGACGTCGTAGTTCTTTTTACTTGATCGGAGGACGCATTAATACGTGCCAGGTGGGTACGGTTGCGTGAAGAATTTAAATGCCCCCCGACAAAATGTTATGCAACTTCACGCGCCGGTGTACGTCGTGAACCAGCCACTTCCGTGATTTTCGTTTCCAGAGGTGAACGTGAGCGCGTGCAGAGAACGAGCCGTGGTGGCTTCGCGGCTCGTTCGATTCACGTGACGCCGCCGTTGCACACACGCCTCGGCATTATCGTCGGGGAATGTGCACCTCGTTACACATTCTTCCATCGTTCTCATCTCCTATTTCGACGTCGGCGTAACTACGTATATTTACTTGCCAGCGTCGACCGCGACACGTTGTATTTTAACAGGTTACGTTCTTTGTGTCAACTTGACACATTTCTTCCTTTTTCTTTTTTTTATCTACGTACTGATACGGAGACGAGACGCTATTTTTCCAACATACAGAACATATTTTTGAGACTTTTGGTGACAGAAGATAGGCCGAAATAACATAATACCGTAATTACATGCATGCAACATCTTTTCGAAGATACGTAGATCACCAACGATGATTACCAGAGAAGATAAGATCACGACAAGAAATTGGAATCTTTGATATATAAAATACTATTGTGTTTGTTTGGAATACATAACATTCACTCTTCGCGCCACACGAATTTAGATTGTTTTTCTGTTTTTTTTTTTGTTTTTTTAACAAAAGCTTATCACCGCGGCAAGCAGAAAAGCAATACTTCCGCCCTGATAAAACGGTAGACGCACGCGGGGTGGAGTTGAAGAAAAACGATTCATGATGCCTTATCGTAGCTCGTTAAGCTCTCGGGGAGATTAAATTATCGAAGCCGCGTCTGCAGTCGCCTCTGAATGTAATAAATCGTCGATCAGCGGTTGATCGACTGAATGACCAGAACGAGAACAGGGTGGCCCGACTTTCCAGCTCTAATGATTTGTCTGTCCACGGCTTATCTCGTTAACGAGTGCCTCGTTCTTCGTCATCGGTATACCGAGAATGGAAAGCAATTCCGCCGCCGCGACCAAACGTCAATGGAATCCACGGAAATTGGGCCGATCCTCTTCAAATTATCGACATTCCAGTAAATATTTAGATACCGAGTGCAACGATCGAGAAGTTAAAAGCGAGATCGGTTCATCTTCCTTTTCCACGAAACGTTTACGTCTTTGAATCTGAAAAAAAGGAGGTTGATACGGCTCGACGAAGCTGGACGCTCAGATTTTGGGGAAATCGAAAGTGAGAAATTTGGAATTAAAGGCGAAGATTCGAGATCGAGGACGTTTAAGGTGAAGAATTTAAAACTAAGAATGCAAGATCGCGAAGATCTTACGAAAAAATCTGAGACAAAGGTCATTTAAAAATTAAAAATATAAGATCCAGGAGATTTGAAACTGAAAGTTTCGAACTTTGGAAAATAAAAAATTTCGAGATAAGAATTAGTTTAAAATTTTTAATTTTAGAGAAAGATAAGTTCGTTTCCTCTTTAAACTCGCGATACCGTGAAACTTTAGAGACGCTAAAAATGTGGGCAGAAATTGCAAAAGAAAGTAGTGCTTTTAACTCTGTGAATCAATCATATCTCTGGAAATGAAATAAATTTAAAAATTTTCTCCAGTTGAGTCTATTTTATACTTTTCGGCCAAACGAGTATTATTACTATTAGTATTATTTTTGTAGTGTGACAATGGAATAACGACAGACATGGTGGTAGATAAATAACGACATAATTAGCGCAACAGTGGTCAACTATCGAGAGGATCGGCGAATGCTGCGATTTAAATTTTAGACCGTCTTCGATTAAAATTCAACGAGAGATTTTTTTTCCTTTCGTGATCATTATATACGTGCGATCTGCAGATCTTGCAAAGGAGATCCAAGCGTGAACATTTTAATTGGTACGTACGGAATAACTTTCTGGCTACATACGTGTCATGAAAAATTCATACCGTGCTTGAAAGGCTTATGACCGTCAAATTTTATAGCATTTTCTTCTCTTTTCTTTTCTTCTATTCCCCACCAACGTTTGTTCGTTGATTATATTAGGTTGGCCCCTAAGTTTCTTCCGCGCCACGCTATGAGTGACTCTAAGTGGCTGTTTTTATATAAAAATGCAGGCTTATCTCTCTAGCCGTTTATGGCATCGGTTTCTTCAATATGGAGAGCCAAAAGATGCATTTGTGGCATGTTATGCTTCGTTGCTTTAAAAAAGGGAATAGTGCAAAGGACACTGCAGACGAGATTTTCACCGTTTACGGGAGTGGTACTACCACTATTAGGACCGTCCGCGATTGGTTTAAGAAATTTAGAGCTGGCAATTTTGAGTTGAAAGATGAAGACCGCAGCGGCCGCCCAGCAACGACTGATACGGACATTATCAAGACTGTGCTCACTGAAAATCCACGATATAGTGTGCGTGAGATAGTGGATGCCACTAATATTCCCAAGACAACGGTACATGAGCATTTAATCAAGATAGGATATGCGAATCGATATGAAGTTTGGGTTCCACACCTATTGAGACCGGCCTTATGAACCGCGTCTCTACGTGCGATTTGCTTCTCCAGCGACATGAAAGGGATCCTTTCTTAAAGAGGCTTGTCACTGGAGAGGAGACTTGGATTTTATACCAAAATGTGCATCGAAAACGCACTTTGTCCAAGGAAAATAGACCTTCAACTGTTGCGAAGCCTGGACTTCGTCCGAAGAAGGTTCTTCTGTGCATTTGGTGGGACTGGAAAGGTGTAGTGTACTACGAGCTCCTTCCCCAAGATGATACGATCAAATATTGCAATCAACTGGATCAATTGAAAGCAGCCAGTAGCGGAGAAACGGCCAGAATTGGCGTCGTTTTCCATCACGACAACGCAAGACCGTATGTTGCGTTAGCCGTAAGGCAAAAATTATTACAGTTTGATTGGGACGTTCTACCTCATCCTCCATACTCCCCAGACCTTGCTCCATCCGATTACTACTTGTTCCTCTCCTTAAAAAATTCTCTCCGTAAGTAGTAAATCTTTCACATCCATAAGCGAAATAAAAACGCACCTAGATGAATATTTTACAAGTAAACTTAAACAATTTTGGAAAGAGGGCATAATGAGGCTTCCTGAGAGATGGAAGAAGGTTATAGAACAGAACGGTTCATATATAACGTAATAAATCCATCTTAAACAAAAAATATCGTGTATTCATTTCGCATCAAAAAAAGGGAAGAAACTTAGGGGACAACCTAATACATGGCAATCGCCCCAAAAAAATGACGTCATTCAATCGTAAAAGCAAGGCGCAGCAGCGCCACTTCCGGTTGCCTTTGCGACCAATTTCTCCAAGCCCAGCGTGTCTCGCACGCTCGCTTCGAACTCGAAGAGGAGATTACACGTTACGAAAAATATATTTCCGAGCGGATTGCCGGGTCGAACGAAACAACACACGTCTCCCGAGGAGAGACGTGTTCAAATGGCTTTCATCGATTTTCCAGCGTTAAAGCACCGTTCGGATTTCACTTTCGCAAGGACGATCATTATCGTTCTCCGTGCGAGAACGGGCTGTACGCGTGGAACAATGAAAGCTCGTCTCCGGTGCGGGGGACCATCGATAAAAATGAGGCTCCTTTTGCTTCAAGGGGTAGCCATATGGCGTGAATTTGATTAATTGCACGCGCACTCTGTCGGAACCTCGTCTTCGTTTGCTGCGGTGTAAGAATGAAGGAGCCACATTGTTATTCGAGTCGCCGGACGATCTTCGTTCGCGATCGAAACGTGTTTCACTTACGCGGTGTTGCGACGCTTTTTCTGCGAAAAGGAAAGTTAGTAAGACGCTTCAAATTCGAGAATTTGTGGAGGTTGGAAGAAAAAAGAGAATAAGATTTAAAAAATTTTAAAAACTTTGAATAAGTTGAAAAGTATTTGGAATATTTGTAATAACTTTTGGTCTCGAGAATTGTGGAACCGTTTCGAACGAAGGGATTGAACTGAACTTGAGAATTTTT
Organism: Melipona quadrifasciata; assembly: GCA_001276565.1. Classification (NCBI taxonomy): domain Eukaryota; kingdom Metazoa; phylum Arthropoda; class Insecta; order Hymenoptera; family Apidae; genus Melipona; species Melipona quadrifasciata. The sequence goes on from KQ435876.1 coordinate 929,882, forward strand.
AAAGATAAAATGGAATTTTAAATAGAGGAACGAAGCTGTCGTATTAATGAATTCATATATTTTTCACATATTTTTTTTCAAATAGCAAGTTTTGACTCCAAAATTGTCAAAAGTGCAGAAAATAAATAAAATTGTCATACGAGTAAAGTCATGGGTATCTTTTTGATTCCAGAAATTGAGAAACTGTCGAAAATGCAGAAAATAAATAAAATTATCATACAAATAAACACTCACAGGCATTTGAAATATTCTTTTTTTCGAAACGTAAATTTAACACGCACAATGTACGTTAAATTTAACACATTTCAAATAAATTGCACACTTCGTGCAACTTTCCTCCATCGAATATTATAAATACATAATTTTCAACACATTGGTTTGAAGCGGTCTTTATCTCGTTTCTCTTGTCACGTAATTCTCAGAACGGGGAATCTCGAAAGTGAAACTTGTTCGATGCGACGTACCTCGAAATAAGGAAACTAGAATCAAGTGTACAAAGGGAGTCACAGGGTAGTTGTAAAGAATTTCGAAGCCTCGCTGAACGAACGATTTAGAGGAAGAACATTTCCAAGAAAAGAATCGTGGAAGATAAAGAAACGTTCGAGTTGTAGCTTGAAAATTTAAATTTCGAAGTTTGGTATCGATGAATCCGTGAAGTAAAGTCTTCGAAGATGGGAGCTCGGAAAGTGAAAAATTAAGGACAACTCGTTTACTTCGGAAAGGAGTCTCGAATATAAGATAAGTTCCTTGAAAGGACGAACCTGGAATGAGGAACTTAGAATATATTAAATTTTAAAGTATTCCAGATTCCTTCGAGTACAAGAACTTAATGCGAGGAATTTAAAACGAGTTTCTACCAACAAGAACCTTGACCATGAAACTTAGAACGAGTTTCACCGAGATAAGGGATCTCGACAACTCTCCGATGATATATTTAAAATAAACATCTCAAATTGCTTCCCAATCTTGGTTCGCGATCGTTTAAAAATGGCGGATTTTTATGCATCGGAGAAAGAGGCAACGAAAAAGTGGAAAAATGAAATACATAAAATATCTAAGCACAAGATTTAGATTTCAATTTTTGAATGGAAACACGAATTTTC
>KQ435876.1:931063-947538 GCA_001276565.1 Melipona quadrifasciata
CACGAATTTTCAGTCTATTCATAAAAATATCCATTTCAGTTTTTAATAATCAAACAATTAGATGAAATAGTTAAATTATGAAATGTTATAGTATCGATATTGATGTTGTATTATTAAATTAAATTATATTATAAAAAATGAATAATTAAATTAAATTATGAAGAGTTTTAAGAAACGTGTGTTACACTTTTTGGAAAAAGTTCAATACAGTGTATGAATGTATGATTCAATGAAATTGAATGTTATTAACGGGACAAGTCATGCCTCACATTTCAAACATTGGCATAATATATTCGTGGAAATTAATTGAGTAACCTCTGTGTAAAGACAGTTACCAGACTTAACCGAGGATGCATAATATATTCTTATCATTATCTCTCATTATAATTAATTACAGCGATGCACATTTGTCAGAAGTCGTTTAAAATCGTTTCAAGAGATAATTGAATTAGGTTTGAATCTTTTTCGTGAAAATTCGGTACTCGCCCTGCGCTTTTCACGAAATCTTTGGAAAAACTCTTTCGTAACATCTTGAAGGAATTATATTTCATTCACAATAATGAATGCATCGCCATTTTCATTATTATATTATGATAAAAGTTTCTATGAGAATGAAAAACTTTTATCAATGTTTGTTACTCTAAACTGAGTTTAATCAAGTAAAATTGATTATTAATTTAAAATTTATTATTTATTCGTTGTACTAAGTTTGTTGAAATTTTGCATGGTTCTGTTATTCACATCCAGACGCAAAATTTCAAAATTCTCTGATGATCCAAACTTCCATATAACAAACAACGTGCACTGAAATAGAAACATAAATCAACACTCTAAGTGTCAAAAATGAATGCATTCTCGACCCTGACTATATAGCAATTTCCATTAATTACAAATTTAGTTAGTAATTTGTATTAATTTTAATTTACATTTTATATCGTTGCGCGTCGAATTGAGATCAATAGTCAGTCTTTGAATCAAACTAAAATTTCGAAAATTGAGAATTTTAAGTAGGTAAAAATTTCTGTGGCTTCGAATATGCAACGATACCAGTTAGATTAACGTACTTTCGATCGTTTTAGCAATTACGAACCCTCCACCACCACTCGTAACTCCACCCTCTGATCAAAACCACCAACTCATCGACAACCCTACACAGCTTATCGTTGTTCAAACCATCTAGAAATCTCCTCAAGCAACAAGTAGCTTATTTCACATCTTTATCCCCGTGCTTCCTCACGATCGAACCTTCGTATTACAATACATCTACGGACACAGACGCTCCGATTTGCCTCTTCTCGATCTGTTCACCGGTAGCCCGAGTACAGCTCTGATCGCAAGATGGATGAAGTTAGGATTGCGTGAAGCCAGGTGTTGGCACGCACACCGTACATATCGAGGTATATCTGGTACCCCAGCCACGTTTCCTCTGCTTCATTACGTCGTCGAAGATTATCCAAGGAGAGTCGATATCGTTAAGGGTGGCTGGCCAGACCGGGCTGGCGGAGACTTGCACCCTTGGCAAGCTCGTGCCAAGCAGATGTCTCATTGTCATGCTAAGGGATCACCCTTGTGCGACGTGTAACGTCTTTCAGGCTGTCGCCGTCGGTTTCTCTCTGCTTGTTTGAAATTATTTTTTCGGAGGTCAAGGGGGAGGCGCGCGGCGGCTTCCACGTATACGTACGTAACACGTACGGTGCAGGGTAACGTACTCTAAACGAGAAGATCCTGCTTTCTGGCTTTTCGTCCGTGGTCTTTACCGTTAGACATCGGTGCGTCTATCGATCGAGCCGTTTCTGGTTTGCTGGGCAAAATAGAATCCCGTTCATTTCGATCGGGGACTGTATTTTTCCTTTTGGAGAGCGAAATTCTCGGTTGGCGTTTCGTTAATTGGTTGAGTCATCGTTTTCACGTTGATATCTTTTTCGGTTGATGATTGGTATTAATTTCTCAATCTCGTTGCACAAGTGTGAGATTGATATTCGATTTTTAGGAGACAAATGACTTGGATACTTTCATAAGTTCATTCCATGGAGGAAACGATACAAATAATGGTAAATTGCGTGTAAATTTTTCCATTATTTTCTTACAACTGAATACAGAATTCTACAGAATTTCAATGTTCAATTATTTACGACCTGATGGAAAATATAATATGCAGTGGAACATTTGTAGGTTTATGTAGGTATATACGAAGAAGAAGATGTCTTGTAACATGGTCCTCAAATTTTCACGTTTTAACAAACGGAAGGAATCTGTAATATTATAAATTATGATAAGAATATTTATTATATTTCATTCAAACTTGAGATGTTTTTCAATATGAGAAAGATAGAAGAATAATTTCTACTTGAGTTTCTACTTGACATTCTAAACTCGAACATGATACTTTGAATTTTATAAAACTACAGCGTTAAACTCATAAGCGAAACTAAAAGAAAAAGATAAAATAAAATATCACAGCACTGAAAACAAAACACTAAAAAACTTCCAACGCTAGTTTAAATAAAAAATACACAAAACGAAAAAGAATAGATCGACGTTTAATTTTATATAAATAGCGTAAATTAGGCTAATCCATTGTAATACAACCAAGTATAGATATACTTATTAAGAAGTACATACGTTTAAATATATTGGCCAACATAAATGTATTAATATACACACGTAGATGCATATTTGAACGATGTGTTAGTTTGTAAATTAAATTAAATTAGGTTGTGTGATTTATACAAAATTAAGTGTCGATCCATTTTGTATACCAATATAGTACACCAATAAATTGATATAAATGCACCTATATACCAACACATTAATTTGGGTGTACCAACTATCTTTAACGAAAAATTTAAAAGGATTAAGAAACGAAATAAGTTAATAAATATTATTCGTCGTTCGGGTCGTCGAATCGTGATCGTGAAGTCGAAAAAAATGGTGCAACCGTCGTCACAAGTCCCCCCTCTCTTTGGCAAATATTTGGCGGCTGAATTCACGTGTGGCAATGGTCTCGTGCGTTTTGCTTTTGATTTCACTCCCCCTCTTCCTCGTTGTCCTGCAGTCGCCTGCAGGTCTTCGAACTCGAAAAACACTTTCTTGGCCCTCCTCGACGAGGAGGCGATCTCGAATAAAAATCCGGCAGCTGGCATCGCCTCTTTGTGTTTTACGGCACGGGCTGGACGCTTAGGACTTTTGTCGTTACCTTTGCCTTTGTCGCAAGCAACGAGGCTACCGTCGCGCGACTGACTTTCGATCGATAAAGGATCAACAGGCACGAGCAACGATATATGTATTATATATACGGGGTGGGTCGACCGATTGTCACCGGGCACATACATCTTGCACGGTTGATCTATTTATTTGCGTCAGAAACCGAATGTCCCTTCGAATGTTATCAGGTCAAAGGCAGAGTGCTCAAGTGTTCGATTCAAAGTGTAATTAAGTTCGAATTCGGAGGTCTTGTATCGAAATATGGATAATTTTTACTGTATCTTCTTTTCGGTTTTTCTAGTACTTTATTAGTAGAATCAGAGTTACACTCAATAACGTAATTTTTCGTTGAATTTTTACAAATTTGCAACAATGTATCTTTGTTTATTTAGACGAAAGCTTTCATTATTTTGCCTTTTTCGACAATTTTGGCATATATTTTGGTATTTTTGGAAGAAATTTTCTAGTTTAGCCACTGACAGACTTTAACTCATCCAAAGAAATAGAAATTTATTTCGTCTATTAAAAATTACAGATATTTCCTATAGTACCTGATTTTTCCTATACTACTCGTATTAACCTGATCTAAATTTTTTTATTACAATGTCCACAAACACCGAGGAACAATTCTATTCTAGATATATTTTTCGAGTAAATTCTATAAACTCGTATGTTTTTATTGATGCCAGGAAATTGTACAGTCTGCAGCAAACGAGTTGGAATTTTCTGGTTGTTTTTAAAGCAACGTTTCAGTTTGCTAGAGGAGTGAACAAATTACGGGTTACGAAAGTGTTAAGATTGTACGGGAGAGTTGCCAAAAGTTACCACTTAAGTTTTAAATCGTATCTTCCCAATTGATACCAATTTGTAAGCAAATTAATATTGAAAATTCAAGCTCGATATTCGCCTGGGCTGCTATTATCCGTTGCTACGTCTTTGCATTTTTCCAAGAACAAATTAATTTATTATAAGCCTCTCTTGTAACATAAGTACCTATACGACGCGGTTTGCACAACCGGTTTTCTAAAATCTGCATTTCTAAAACCTCTTGATACTTGCGTATATATATTTTGTTTTTTCAACGAGAGATAATAAATTAAATATCGAAATATAGTAAAAAAAATGGGATACTTTTTGTCGATAATAAATTAAAAAAATTTATTAATTTACTCAAGATATATGCTAAATCATTTTTTAATTTAACCAATGATACGCTGTATTAGTCTGGATTTTAAAACCTGCTTTAACGAAGTACGCCCACTTAAATTTAATTTTCCACCTTAATAAGTTGCTTCCTTTTACCCTAAAGTCAGCCATCCGGATAATTGATTGTTAGTTTCCATTAAATTTCGTTAAGGATGGCTTACTTCTTCGACCAGAATCCTTATTAGAAGTTTATGACTACTTGACCCTCCGATTTAATGAAAATTGTGGCAAATCCCGCGTTACGTACTCATACCCTTTCGACGCAAACGTTCACAATTGCTCGTCTTAGTTTGATCATTCTTCAATTAATTACTAATAAATTATAAATAATTTGAGACATGCGTGTACTTGGTTCATAAAGAATAAATCTAACGAAATATAATTTCTTTTTAAATATAAAACATAAATTTATTCCTTTTCATAGAGAAACAATGAAATAACTCATTTCGCTGTTTAGAGAAATCAACACAATTATTATTTTAGACAATAATCACAGGTTTCAGTAAATTTTGAACTAAAATTGTGCGATGTCAATTCATACATTAATTAATTATAGAAAATAATATAAAACTTGCAAGATGACTTGTCTGAATTTTTCAAATCCTAATTTTTCACCAAATCATCCTACTCTTGTCACCCCCAGAACCCAAGAGTCTTTACCATCCACCTAACTAAACAATCTAATTTAATAAGATCTTCTATCCATCGTTATCTAATCCTAATTGTTCACCTATTATTTTTTACTTAAAACAATATCAAGCTACTTCGTCTAACTATTGTGATCAACCCAATTCCCAACAAATAAAATGTCTTATCTATCTTTAAGTTACAAGTTAAAGAGTTTCTCTCTCTTTCTCTCCATCACGTGCGAACGTTCTCCACTCATTGTTCGATATAAAATTTTCGCACATTTTCTAACTCAAAGATACCAGTATCGATCCATCCGACACTTTCCATCGAATCCAAGCACCTTCGTCATCCGCCTAACTAAACAATCCAACACATAAAATCTCCTACCCCATCGCTATAACTCAAAGATCATTGCTCCCTTCCTCCCCTTCCCCCCCCCCTCTCTCTCACTCTTTCTCTTTTATTGTTCGAAATAAAATATCTCTCGATGCACTTAACTGTACTCGGAGAAGGCTGCCGAGACCAGGTGCCTCTCTCTCTCCGCGCTACAACGCAGTCACCACCTATGTGCAAGCGATTCCAACGTATCGAGGTCGTCGTCAGACGGTACTTTCGCCCCCCTGCCGCCCCTCACCTCATCCCCAGAAACCGTTTCACCGAGGATACCCCGCCGTTTTCCTTTCATTTCGCTTCTTCTCCTTCGCCCCCAGCCCGCTGCTCGCGCCACGAAATAGTATTACGTTAGAGACGATAGACGGTGGTCGATCGCCAGGTGTCCACACAACCCCGTGCTACCCCCTGAAAGCGCAGGTGTGCTGGCACGCGTTCTCCTTCACCTCTCCCCCTCCGCCGCTCTCTTTCTCTCTGTCCATTATCGACTCGATTCTGCGCGTCTCGTTCCAACAAACTGTTGCTCCCGGATCGCAAGGAACGTGGCTGCAGACGTTTTCTCAAACGGTGGCAACGCACTTACGCGTCACCGGAGGGGGCTCGATCGCTCGATGGATGGATCGCGAGACGAGTGTCTCTCGGTCAGTGAGAGCACTGAGAAACGGAAGATTCGAAAGGAGGGAAGGGTTAAGCGATAGTGTTGAGTCGACGAGATTGCGGATTGCGAGTTAACGAGATTGTATCGCGCAAGATTGGAGCAACTGTTTAGAAGCCGCGTTGGTCGACTTTATAAATTAGGAGAAGAGAAAAGTAACGGTGTTATTAATATTGATACGAGTACGTAACAAGGTTTAGCTCAGAGACGTTCGATCATCGTACGAGATTATGTAAGCGGTTGCGAATTGAAGCAGATTGGAAGTTACGTTGGTCACTTCATAAATTAGAGATGTCGAAAAGAATGAAGTCCACTTGATAAAATAATTTTCAAAATCACGAAATCTAGTACACAATTGCCGTGAAAAGTGTCCAAAATATATTGCAAATCGGTTATGTACAAGTAATTTAATTTAATTATTATAATTACAATCGGAATTAATTTTGTTCACTTCACTGTGCATATAGTAATTGCGCTCATGGAATCGTGTTTTCGATTAATTTATATATCCCTTCAAATAAATATAAAAAGCATTATTAACATTCTTCTTGAACTACACAGTTAAAACAGAACATTCGTCCATAAAAATCAACAATGTAAACGATCGTAATGTATGCTCTTAAATAAAAACAAAATAATTAATAATTTCTAAATCGGTCCAACTTTAACTTTAACAAATTAATCGAGTCCCATAAAATATCCAACACCCTTGATTTTCTGCCCATTTGAAATTTGATTTCTCCGATTAATTGTATCTTCTTTAATATTTCTGTTACATTCTTCTTGAAGAAGAATGAAGAGTTTCAGAATCTACATAGGTAGACATACCGTATTTGCACGACAATTTTCCCCCACGGAATATAGCGACACGTTTCATCGGAAAAAACTTGAAGCACCCTGCATAAGGTAGGACGTTGTTAAACAGCTCGGTAGGAAATAACGATTCTCGTTGAACATCAGGGATCAACCGAGTGACAGCTTTCCACTGAGCGATCTCGAAGCTCCCCGTTCCGAAAACAACCGTCTTGAACATAAGGTGCTCCTTCTACGCGTGCCATTCTACTGATACGAGGTGCATATGCTTTTGTGCCATTAACGTACACGCATAAAAGGCACGTGCCAAATGTTCTTTAATTAATGCCTCTTGTTCTTGATCATTGTCTTTGCCTGCACCATGTGCACACGCAGACCGTTTATACGCAATTTTTTTAGATTAAGATACTCCCGAATTTTGTAAAACGATCTTTAGAATAAATAGATGTCATTGAATTTTTACGCGATGTACTGTTTGGCAAAAATTAAAGAGAAATGCTGAAACTTTCGTGTGACGAAAATTCCCTATAGTGACACGCTTCTCTATTCAAATTCGAGCGCCATCTTCGTTAAAACATACGATCATCGGCCATAAATTTGAATGCACTTGCTGCATTTGTGCTCTATGTTCATTGTTAGTTTAATATTTTATTACATAGTGGCTATTTCGTTATGTATGATTGAATTTTAATGTGGTCGTGGTATCTGTATTTTGTACTTGTACAAAGTGATTTCATTGCATAAAAATTTCCGACTATGAGCTAATTTCATTGTATTGTTAAAATTACAAATATAACGTGTAACGCATTTTATAGAATATAGAAAACATGACGTGTAATATTTTCTGATAATTATAATTTTTATAGTCATGGTAGTTAATTTTTATAATGTATAATCCAAACGGAAATAGAAATTTTAGAACTCTGGTCAGGTCTTTTTAGATTACTTTATTTTCGCCACACGTTTTGGGGCACTCTCAAACAAAGAAATCATTTGACACTACAAGTTGATTTTAATTTATATTCAAACTTTTCGCCGATATAGTATAACGTGTAATATTGCAAATTTAACTTACGCATCGTACGACGAAGCACGAGCTTACCTGAAACAAGAAGAAGAATTCAAAATTAAATTTCGACTGATACTGCACGCGTGTACATCAACTTTTCAAATTTAACATCCCGCTTCAATAAATACTGCAACACGGAAAAAGAAAGAAAAAGGAAAATTTCACACTTCGATAATCCGGACACACAATAAACCGTGGTGACGCCAACGCTGCAAGGGAGCAAGGAAAAATCATCGATGGTAGGGGAGGGTTTGCGCGGCGGCGGCGGCGGCGGCGACTGCAATTTGCCCGGCGACCACGACAATGGGGGACCGAGTGGCTGCTTCACGTTCAACAATTCGGCTTTTCTTCCAGGGAACAACCGTCTTGAACATAAGGCGGCGGTCACTCGTTTCGTAGGGTCGGGCCTCTATTGAAAACGGGGTGCATAAGTATCGGTGCAAGTCGCCGGCATAAGGCGCACGTGCTGCACGCGTGCCACCCCGGGGCCCAGATGACTTCTAATTGAATTATCGTAATCACCGAACGAAAAATTTCTACCCCGAGACTTTTGTCTCGCGCCCGGAACTCGAAGGCTGTTGCCTTCTTCTTGCCAGACGGTTATTAACCGTCACGCTGGCGGCCCACCAAAATTTTTATCGCACCCCATAACGTTGTTCTACCGTGGCCTCTTCGAAGTCTTGGCTTTAACGAGGGATGCTTTAACGAGGAAATAATAAGCCGGAGAATTGGATGGTTACCGGGTGGGGAGGAAGCTCGTGGAAAAAGATTCTTTGCGATGAGTTAGTGGCGGGCATTATCATAGATCATCGATGAGTATCAATCGAATACTTTTTCTTGAGACGGTGTGTGAAATTCTGTGCTTTCTCGGGATTTGATTTTTCAAATCATTTGCGAAATTGACGTTGCCGTGATGTAAATAGTAATTTTCCCGAGCTACGAGTAATTTATCACCATGTTTCAATTACGTCTGTCAATAATTTGCGTCGTTGTAATTTTCTTAGGTCACGAAATTTACAAAACTTACAAAATCCAAATGATTCGGTAATACTGACTTTGCAAAATGCCTGATATTAATATAAAACGGTTAATAGATTTAAAAAACATTGTATAACAAAAATACGCGAGCACAATAACTTGTACTGTTTCATTAATCATAAAATATTAAAACTAAATATTTAATATAATATATTAAATTAACGTTAAATTAAATATTAAATTAATTTGTGATGAAAAAACAGTCACGCCTAGTTACTCGACAGTTGTTCTCAGATCAGAATCACAACAGTTCTTAGTCATATTTTGTTCTCAAATAAAATGATTGTCATTTGCATCTCAAATGCACAGATTTCTCTCTTTCTAACACGATTTCGTTTGTGAGTAGTCGAGGAATCGTGAATCGGGTTGTTGTGCGAAAATTTCAACACGACATTGAGGAGGAGGGGGCGTAATTGCATAAATCTACCTGACAAAACTGTCACGAGACACAGAGACACAGAGGCGCATAATTCGTGTTTCTACACGGATGTACGCGAAACGCGAGACAGGGTGGTCTCTCCTCCCTGTTTACGGCAGGGCGGCGTTTCGAGGGTTACGCGTGTAAGTTTCGCCATGCCACTGGGTAACCTCGAGTCACGCAGCATATCGACACGAACAGCATAATTATGGAACGTTTTTCGGACGGCCATTACACGGCGCGCCGGATCGCTCTTATTAGCCCGTATACGAGAGTACGCGCGGCCCGTTACGATCCTCTTTCGGCCCAAAATGCCTTTTGGACACGTAATCAGCCTCCATAACGAAATTCGCGGTCCACCGGTATCGTGGAATTTTATTGGTAATCTCGTTTATTAAGGCCACTTAGGCGGCTCGCCGCGATACCTAGTTGCCGAATGAAATGATCGGTATCGGAGGTTATTTTCGCGAGCGAACGAGGGTGAAGTTAGTTTTTGCTTAATTTAATACCTGACCTGATTCGAAAGATATCGCCGCGTTTTCGTTTACATTTTCGTTCGTCGACTGAACGAAGAAGAAGAGAGAGAGAGAGAGAGAGAGTGAGTGAATCATGGAAACGCGGCAAGTGAGCGTTTTTCAATTATAATTATTATTTTATTTAGCGCATATACTGTCGACGAAGTTGAAACTAATCTGTCGTTTTTCTTTTAATTTTTGCCTTTAAAATTGACCTACCGATATTCTAATAATTTCCAGTTTCCATGTACTCGGTAAACGATTTAAATATCCGACAACTCATTCGATCGAATCGAAACGATGGAAATTGAAAACAAATTTCAAATTTTATTACACGAATTTCAAATTTAATTTAATATTTATCGAACATCTGCTCCAAAAATGATCGTGATTCGCATAATAAAGACAATTATCCAACGAGCAAGATATAATACAATAAACTCATTTGGTGACGTTGGACGTTGAATCAATAATTTAGAATTAAACGAACTTTGAAATTTAATTAAAAATCTCTTGAATGGAACATGTAAAATATAAGGTAGATTTAAGTTAGAATACAAAGTCCAAAGTCAACGTGTATAGATATAACTTTATAAGCACATAAAATTCAATATCGTCTTTGACGGTCCTGTGAAATTAAATTTTTGCATTAGACTTAATTTAATTTGTATGAATTCCATCATTAATGAAGTACACTCCCTTTATCTAAATTCCAATTAAACAAACTATTTGTCGCCCGACAAATTCATATGAACGGAGTTCTTCTGTAACTAGTTGAAAGTTAAACGAATTAACAACTCGTAAAATCGAGGCAAGATAAGAAAAAGAAAAAGAAAAAGAGAGCTAGATAAGATAAAGAACGAGAAAAATAGACAAAATATAGATAGAATCGTCGTTGTCCAAAGCGATATCGAAGCGATCGATAAAAGTAGTAAAAAGAAAAAAAGAAGTTTCGTACGTCGCTGGGTGAAGCGACTGTCGGCACGTTTTTTCGCCTATCGTTTCGGTTAGGCCTGTGTGTGATTTTAAATACAAACACGATACAGATGGACGGATGTGAATGGAAGGTCAGGGACACGTTTGCAAACGGAATCGTTTTGGCGAGGGCAACCGATAAAGCGGGATAGCCTGGCGACTGTCTTATCATTCGGTCTCAGCTGTTCGCCCCCCCACGCAGTGTCTCGATTCTCGGAAGGTCCTCGTAAAAAATATCACAGGATGTAACCGCCTGCTATGCCAAAAACCAGTCTACTGGCGTAGGATTCGCGATTCACTCGCTAATCTGTCGATTGTCTTTCAATTGTAAGTGTTTCAGAGGAAGTGATATTGAAACGGCCTTGAGTAACGCCATTTCGCGCGCGTGCAGAGCTAAAGATCGATCGCGTCGTGAATTTTTGGAGGTGGTGAGAGAAGTCCGAGTTCCTCCTTGACTTTTGGATCTCCAAGTCTTTCCTTTTTTTTTCTTATTTCTTACTTTTGCCTTATTTGGCAGAAGTTTTTTCTAGATTTCTTAGTCGTCTATTCGTCTTTTCGATTAAATTTAGGCACATTTTCGTTGATTTTTGAATATCAACGATCAACCTTCGAACTTTTATCTCGATTCCATCTCAGAAGAAACTCCTAAACCTTATTCATTGGAATTTGTCAAGACAAGCATTGCTTGAATCAAACTGTCGCGAAACCACGACCAAATATCTCGAACCAAGCGAAAAAAAAAAAAAGAAGAAAAAACAGAGAAGGCAAACTTCAAAAATTTCCTCAGTTTCAAACTTCCTTCAGTTTCCTCGCCAAGAGAAAGAAAGTATCGCAGTACAAACTGCCTCCTTATAAAAAAAAATTTTTACTTTGGTCCCCAGTAAAAACATACGAGCCGTCCGCGTTATTAACGGCCTTAAAAAATGTCTCAGCCCTCGGTAAATAAGAAAAATATACATCTGCTTAAGGATGAAACAGCCAAACATCGAGGAAGAGGCCGAGCGGCTCAGAATTCGTTGTCGCGGTGCCTACGACATTTGTCGGAGCGTGAGAAACGCCGGGCGAAATCCCCGTGTATTTACATAAAAAGGGAAAAAGAGGAAGGACGTTCGGGGGGAGGGCAAGGAATCGAGGATTCACGAAACACACAGCCGATAAACCGCAAGTTCACGGGGTTCCCATTGATGCCAAAACTCCTGTCAGGCATGGCGCCTGACCTACCGAAAGCGGCGGAATAAAATTAAGAACGAAGCTCCACCAGTGCGCGCGCGCGTGTGTGTGTGTGTGTCGTTGGCGATTGTCTTGCGAATACCGTCGATCGGCGCATTTCCATTCCGATTTTTATCTGCGAAAAAAAATTTCAACGGGTGGAATATATCGTGAGAAAGAATTTTCAAGGATGAAGAAGCAACCTTGCTCTTTGTTACGTTGTGAGAGTATAATTAAAAAAAGTATATTGTACGATTTTACGGAACTTTTTATTCGAACGAGACGAGATTGCCACTCTGGAATTTATTAACGTAAAAATGGTGCAATGCTATGTTATACTGACTGTGGATCCCTTTTGATTGTGGAATCTTTGGCTTTGTACATTCTTCCCAATTTGTATAATACTTTGGTCCCTGGCCAAATATATGACAACATTTTGCAGAGTGATAAAACGATACTCGGACAAAATGTAATCGACGCAAATTGGAAGGATCGATCAAGTTTTTGGTACATTACTAAGTCGAAAAATTCACGAACTTCTGTCGTGTTTCGTAGAAGTTGAGAATTTAATAAGTTAACCTCTTGTGTACTCTTATAATTAATAATAAAACGATTGGTTTACTTGTTAGAGGTTACGATATGTTAAATGAATGTATCGAAACTTTGAACGTATTCTTCTTTTCTAAATCTGTTAACATGGGACAATACTAATTTATTGAAATTAACCATTCCACGTGACTATAAATTCTTCGTTATTGTGGCGGAAGATTACTTACATTAGTGAAATTAAAATAACTTTAAACGATTAACTATTGAATCATAGACTGCAGATTTTCATGCATTTTTCCATTTTGATGAGCGCAATTAAAAGTATAGATCCTGAGGAAATTTGTTTCGTCTAACATATGTTGCAATAATACTTTGTATATTTTTTATATACTATATTTTCACGTGCGTTCTTCGGTGGTTTGATCGTGCGACAAATTTAAGAAATTTCTAAACGAAAACTTCGCCAACTTTCTCCGGACCCTTCGCCATTCGACATTTCGACCTCATGCACGAACATCGCTTTTCAATCGCCAAATTTATTCCTCTCTCGTACGATCGGCCCAACGATTTCCCTCTCCAAGCCGATCCCGGCTGGCCCCGCGTAACGAGCAAGAACGCGTCTCACCCGAGACGCGGCGTCGCTAATTAAAAAAAGGAAGTCTGATAAGCAGAAAAAGCGGCGATGGCGTACAGCCACGAAAGGAACCGAAACGCTCACCGAGAGAGGGCAATGTCGCGAGAAACCGCGTCGGATAGAGAAAACCAACAGCCAACAGAAACAGAGAGAGAGAAAGAGAGAGAGAGAGAAGGAGCGAAAAAGAGATCACAATGAAAAAAAGAAAAAAAAAGAAAAGACGAACAAGACGAATCTGCATGGGCAAGCTAACGGGTGAAAAGGCTTCCTTTTCGAGCCGAGAGGAAGCTGGAAGGATTCACAGGAGCCGAGAAAGAGAAACAGAGAGAGAGAGAGAGAGAGAGAGAGAGAGAGAGAGAGAGAGAAAGAGAGACCAGGATCCGGGAGAATTTCGCATGCGATCATTATCCCTTCGCAGGTTTTCGGGCTCATTCGGAATTCCATTGACAGTTCTCGGCCCGGGTTTCTCGCTAGCGGGCATTATCGTCAGATTAACCGTTTCATAAGCAGGGTGGGCCGAAAAGGGCCCCTCGGTCCAAGACAATCCGCACACACCGACATCGAGGCGAGGCTATTGCGCCTCTTCTTGTTTCGCCGGCCAAACGGCCTGCCTCTCTCAGCCCAACGAGAGAAGTTCCAGTACAAAGACCCACCAGACGGGAATACTCGTTTCTTTCTGTTGCCTTTCATCCTCCACGGCACTTCCTTCCCACCGTCTGCTCTGCCTCGTCCCCCGCGCCAACAGAGACCCAACAGGCCGTTCCACCAGTGGCCAGCATCTTGATGGACCGTGCTTTAAATTAACCTTTTCTCGCGCTAATATCGCCATCGTTTCGATAACCGTCCACGTCTGGGTCGTTCCTTTCCGTTTCGCCTTATTTCCGCGCCATTTCGTTCACGTTCCGCAGCTTCTCAACTGCACGAGCACTCTCGATTCTTGTACATGATTCGTCTAGATTGTTACATTGCACGTTGCGACTACGATCATTGGTTACATGTTTTCTATCGACAAGACGAAAACGAATACAACGAATGTCGTAAATATGTTTGTAGCATTCGCGAAACGTACATCCTACGAGTGGAAACCGATGAACGTTACGTATGTGGAAAGCTCGAGCTCTTCTCCTGAATAGACATTCATCTTCCCTTCGTTGCTCGCGAAGAAACCCAACTTCCGAAGACAGGAGAGGAGCCACCCGAAACAGCAAATTCCTACGGACGAAAAACCGTGATCGAACTCGCGATCGGGGTTCGAAAAATCGGCCGCGAGCTCGGCATTTTCGAATCGCCGTATTATCACGTTACACACGAAATATCGTGTTGCAAGGTTACCATTGAACGCCAACGCCATTATCCTACCCGGCGTTTTCGTTCTGCAATTTAATCTACGACGTCGGGGGAATACCTTTTCCCCTTATTGCGCCGACTGATTTAAGCACACCTTGAACGCGCGCCCGGCGCAGTCCTTAAATTAACCATCAACAGATTAACGAGCGGCCAACGATACGAAGCTTCCCTCTCGCTGGTGCCGCGGCGCGACCGGTGCGCACCAGCCCTGGGAATTACACTCTGTTTGCAGCAACAACAAAATGGCAAGCTTAATCCTCGACGACGACGTCGGTGGAAGCCCAAGTCGGTGGTAGAATGAGAAGGATTCGTTCTCCCGCGCGGCCACCGCCGAGTCTCGGGTTTCTTTCGATGATATACGACTTGTTCGTGCAACGTCCCGAAAAGAAAAAGAAAAGGAAAAAAGAAGAAGAAGATAACCGTCGATCCTCTGGATAAGGCGACCTCTTTATGGGGAACGATGTCATCGTCGACTGAATCGCACCCACGGCGAGATATCCTCGCGAGATTCCCACAGGCCAACGCTTCACGACTCTTTCCTCTGCACGACGACTCGTGAATTTTTCGTGGAGTGTTGTCGCGATCGAACAGGCGAGAATCCTGGTAATGGTGTAAGTCCAGATTTCGACGATTCGTGTCGAGGATAAGAAGAAAATATGACAAAACGTGAGTCTCGGCCCTTCGATTGTATGATCAACTCCACTCTTTTAATTTCTTAATTTCTCAATTAGCATTCGGAGGATTGACGTTCGATTCTTAAGAAATTTACAAATTTCGCAAGTTCGTGAGTGATGATGAATTCTAAGATACATTTAAGAAACAACGCTTATATTGCCATTTCTTTGTGCCTTTTTAATTTATGGAATTCGATATGATTTCTGAGCAACTCGTACGTGAGATTGATACCCGATGAACATATTTTGCAACATAGAGATTAAACATGATACAAAATTTAACCTATTAAAGCTGGTTCCATAAAACAGTCCGAAACGTATACGTGCGCCTCTTGGAAACCAAACTGTTCAACTACACGAAATAAAAACGAATCTGCTACAAAGCCAACTGTTGGTTTCAACCACGCCAGACAGCTTCTTGCCGTACCAATGGAATATTAACCTGCTCAACATATGTATTCAAACTTGTTCAAACTTATTCATACAACGTAGAAACTGAACTTGACGCAGAAAACGCTTAATCTCGATTTTCGTCTACATCGTGAATCCTACCAGCGAATTTTACTGTCTCCAACCGAAGATATACTAACAGAATACTAATCTTTTGCTTAATATACGAATTTGCTTAATATACGAACTCAAGCTTGCTGACACTTTTTCATACAACTCGACGCAGAAACATTGAATCTCGATTTCCGGCTACACCGTGAATCCTACGAGCATTTTGCTGTCTCCAACCGAAGATACCAACAGAATACCTGCTCAACGTACGTGCTTTTGTTACAACTGATAGTTTTACTGAGTTTCATAAAAACTGAACTCGACACAGGAATGTTCAGTTGTCAATTTTCAGCATCCTACCGCGAATCTTAGCGTCCATCAGCCGAAGATCCAAGGCGAAAGCCTCTCTATCGACCAAACGGAGCATCGTCCGATTCGGCCAAGTGGAGACGCGAACAGCTTGCCCTTCGAAGGACCCGTGATTCTACACGGTCGCGTGTCTATGTTGGTGGACGATACGAATCGAGTTCCATTGAGACAATTGGCAATTTTCGACGCCGAATATCCGTCGGAAGCGGCGGTAGCGCCCACGGCCACTCACTTGGCAAATTGGAGGCCAGACAATAAATTGCAAACGGTCGCGCATGT
>KQ435876.1:958625-977423 GCA_001276565.1 Melipona quadrifasciata
GCACAATACACTCACAAAAGTTTAACCAGACGGTGTACGCTATTTTCGCTATTTTTTTATTTTATTTTATGGAGTTAATCCAGATTCGACAAACGAGTGGCTCAACTGAATCCCACTACTGGTACTCACAGCGATTTAAAAAATTGGTTGCATCTCTATTCCGATAGTGAGTGAATTATAAACTAAACAGAAATAAGTCATATTATTCCTTTTCTTTTTTTACTGACAATAATAACTGCTAGTGCAACAAAAATTTAAATGTTTATAATGTTTTTAACTAAAAATTTAGAATTAAACCACGGATTTTTATGCAAATTCAAATTTTGATGAATTAAAGTAATTAAAGATATTATGACATAACAATGGACGTTGTAACAAGTAGCACACTTTGGATATTTTCCTAGTCATATAAGAATAATTACTACCTCTGTAACAATTTAATGATTTCTCACATTAATCTACTATGATACTATTGTTAAAAAGATATTAGATTAGTCTGTTCTTCAAATTTCAGAAGCCAGTAATACACCTACATATTGTCTTACAATACCACAAAATCACAATATCAAACCCATGTAGTAATACATATATAGTACGTACTATGTATAGTAACGTATCGAGGAATAAGACAGTTCGAGAAATATAGAGGCTCACTATCCGAAGCTCAATCAGACGATTTACAGATAAACTGAAATTCTACTGTAAATCCTCCTCTACCTCAAGATCGAAATTTTTAACAAGGCTAATGACACGAACACACACAGGCTCGAACGACGCGTGGTACGACACTGGACACGAACTCACGCGAGCGAAGTTTGACACACGAGGCCTCTAGGCATTCTCATTCCAACATAATTACATATACATAATTCTCACGCGGTAAAGTATGACCGCGTTGATCATCCCTTGGTTCGCGAGCTGCGCCAATTACGCGAAATTCTGATCGCTTTGAGCTTTAATTAATTTAACGACGCTTTAATCTTCCACGACGATCTCCGTCCCACCCCTCGTGAAATCAAACTTTCAAAGCCAACGCAAGGATCGTAACATTTTCCAACGGTTGATAAGCGAGGCACGACTAGTGTGAAACGATCACGCGAGTGGCTCGGGCTCGCTCTGAACATTTACGCTTAATGTGACGTGAAACCGACAACCGGAGGAGGAAAATAACGCAACAACCGTAGATCCACTGGGGAATCGCGGCGTGTTTTAATTATCGTAAATGTTCCTTTCTAGGGGATTTCGTTCTAGGGGAATGTGGTAGCAAATCGGCCCGATTTCCCTTGGGTCGAATGGCTTTTCCATGATAAGCGAAACTTATCCCCTTGGGGGGAGGTTCCGTTTGAAATTGTAAAGCGCGGCTTTAGGGTCGTGTGTGCGTTCCGATAGGGTATATTTCGTGAAATGTATTTGGATACGTTGTATAATATTTAGAAATTTTAGATATGTTATACGCAAATTTAGATATTTGAGATATTTTATATATAAATTTAGATAATATATGCATTAAGAAATATATACTGGCTCGCGAAGGTATTAGGGTGTCCCATAAGTTTTTTCCCTTCTTTGCGAAATTGTTTAAGTTTACTCTTGTAAAATATTCATCTAGATGCGTTTTTATTTCGCTTATGGATTTGAAAGATTTACCACGGAGAGAATTTTTTAAGGAGAGGAACAAGTAGTAATCGGATGGAGCAAGGTCTGGGGAGTATGGAGGATGAGGTAGAACGTCCCAATCAAACTGTAATAATTTTTGCCTTACGGCTAACGCAACATGCGGTCTCGCGTTGTCGTGATGGAAAACGCCTCGTCGGTTTGCCAATTCTGGCCGTTTTTCTGCTACTCGCTGCTTTCAATTCATCCAGTTGATTGCAATATTTGTCAGCATTGATCGTATCATCTTGGGGAAGGAGCTCGTAGTACAGTACACCTTTCCAGTCCCACCAAATGCACAGAAGAACCTTCTTCGGACGAAGTCCAGGCTTCGCAACAGTTGAAGGTCTATTTTCCTTGGACCAAGTGCGTTTTCGATGCACATTTTGGTATAAAATCCAAGTCTCGTCTCCAGTGACAAGCCTCTTTAAGAAAGGATCCCTTTCATGTCGCTGGAGAAGCAAATCGCACGTAGAGACGCGGTTCACAAGGCCGGTCTCCGTCAATAGGTGTAGAACCCAAACTTCATATCGATTCGCATATCCCATCTTGATTAAATGCTTATGTACCGTTGTCTCGGGAATATTAGTGGCATCCACTATCTCACGCACACTATATCGTGGATTTTCAGTGAGCACAGTCTTGATAATGTCCGTATCAGTCGTTGCTGGGCGGCCGCTACGGTCTTCATCTTTCAACTCGAAATTGCGGACAGTCCTAATAGTGGTAGTACCACTCCCGTAAACGGTGAAAATCTCGTCTGCAGTGTCCTTTACACTATTGCCTTTTTTAAAGCAATGAACCATAACATGCCGCAAATGCATCTTTTGGCTCTCCATATTGAACGGCGCAGAAAAAATTTTAAAAGAGACTTTGTCACCAACGAAACGTACTTTGAAAGAGCTCTGGGACGACAGAAACCGATGCCATAAACGACTAAGAGATAAGCCTGCATGTTTATATAAACACAACCACTTAGAGTCACTCATAGCGTGGCGCGGAAAGCTCATAACGTGGCGCGGAAGAAACTTATGGGACAACCTAATATTTGAAAACTTTGCACCTATATTGTGTATATTACATAAAACGTTTTGGAATTTCATTAATTCTGTAAATTTGACGCTCAATGTGGAAGTGTATGTAAATGGCACAAGATATTTATTGCAAACAAAGATTTAGAATAATTAATTGTAGTTTCACCTAAAATATTAATATTAATTCCACGAATATTTCAAATTTAAATTACCGTGATGATACAACACTTTTAAACATTGATTTCAATTAAAATTAAATCTATACTCTAAACTTGTCCTCCTATTATTTTGTTGCATCATCAAACATCCAGTTACATTTGTATTTGTTACGTCAACAAATAAATTAAATCAAACATCAAATCATTAATGACTAAATTATCACAATGAAGCTTGCGTCACGTTAATTTCCTCTGATACACGATTTTTAATGGCAAGAGAAATACCTCGCTCGAGATGAATTCGTGCTATTTTTCTTAAAAAAAACAGGCAACTTTTTCTCCGAACAATGTATTCGAAGAAAACGCGGCGTGGCTACATATGGTAAAACCAGTTCCACGCGATTATTGTAAACTTCTGAAACGACACGTTCAATTTCGCCCGGTCGTAAACCATGGCGTCCAACGTGAGAATATTTTTAATTAATTTCACGATCGCTTCATTACGGCGAAGTGAAACGGTCGCTAAAAATCCAGGCAAGGTTTGTTGAACTTCGGACAGCACTACAGGTGCGTATCTCAAATACGCACTCGATCTTGGCCGAGCGACATTCTTTCGAAAACGGCGTCGACCAAAAAGTATCGAAACGTCAAAAGGAGCAACAGGGCGAAAAAGGAGAACGAAGTTAGGCTCGGAGAGAATCCGATAATGAACCGCCCCGTTTCGAAACAAAAATCTGCATTTTCGGCCGAGGGTTTTTTTCGGGACGGTGTCGTTCCGCCGTCTCTTCGACTCGATCGGAGATCCTTTTCCAGATTTTATCGTCGCGAAAGGACGCTGCTGTGCTAAAAGCGGCACGGCTGATTCCGTCAAATGGCCGTCAATTATGCTGTTCAAAGCGTGAGACAAGCGCGAAAGATAGAAAATGAGAGGCTGAAGTGAAGTTTTCGAACGGTTCGACCGATTAACAAAGAATGCAACAAGGTGTATAGAATTTTAAATTGAGAACGACGAAAGCTCTTCATCTTGACATTTCAAAGTTCAACAACTTCACGAACGAAAAATCGTACAGCAAGTTATTCTTTTGGGTCTTAAAATTCCAATAGTAGTAGATTCAGTTGCGAAGAAAATTTTTCAAAGTAACGAGCAGAAAAGAAAAATAAAGGAATTAAAGTAAACGAGAGAAAAAAAGGGGGGGGGGGAGGAAAGATTGGCAAAAATACACCGAAGATTTCCTCGATTTCCTCGGTCTCACGCGATCCATCATCTCGCTGCTCGTCTCTCTCTCTCTCTCTCTCTCTCTCTCTTTCTCGATCAGTTCATTGAGCACACGTCTGGTATGCGAGGACTTTTTACTCTGGATCGGGCTGGGCAACCTAATGGCCAGCCACGGTGCATCGCAGGAGGCACGTAAGGATCCTCGTGAGCGTGAAACGGCCCGGCGAGAGGGCAACGATGGCCTTCAACTTACGGAGCCAAGGTTTGGAAGCCGGCGGGGCCTCCTATCAACAGAATACGCGTGCGGAAAGGGACCGTTTCCACTCTCGAAACTGTACGAGCGCACAATAACCGTGTATGTATACGCGCACGGAGGAGGATGCCGATGAAAGGACACCGCGAATTTACGATTGGCTGACAGGTGGCCCAACAGCGAGTCCGCGGGTCGGGAACCAGTCCCTGGATTTTAAATCCAACTCACGGGCTAACAGAGGATTGTTAAATTATTGCCCTAGCCGGCTTCGGTCCCCGCGACGAACTCCGTGTGTGTTTTGGGCTAATCGATGTGGAGAACTCAGGATATGCGAACCGTAGGGCATTTATATTATAAATGAACTGACGTATCGATTGATTTTTGGAACAGATTGTTTGGAAGCTTGTGTTTCTCTTTTCACTTTCACGCGAATAAAAGAACTTGGGAACAAGGTTTTTGGTAGTTGTTTGACGTTTTTATTTTATCAAGGACTAAGCAACAGTTGTCTCAATTTATTTAACGCGTAACTGGTGTCATTGAATACTAGAGACTACAACAATTTACAAAACTGAATTAGGTAATTTAGTGTATTGTTGAATGTAATGGCATTTTCGAGTGAGTGTAGAATGTAGAACTTGACAGAAGATAACGATATGTGCCAATATCTAGACGCGTTACATTCGTTAATCCATTAAGGGCCGAAGAATAATTTTCACAGCGTGACAAAATTTTGCAATTCCTAGTGTTCTGCAATTTAATTCAATTTTACAGTTAGTCTGTATCACAGAGAGTTGAACTTCATCAAATTATAGAATCTACGTAGAAAAAGTACAATAAAAGAAACAATCCAGATCTTTGGTACAACATTGAAGAAATGAAATTGGAATGTAATTACGTTGCTTCCGACGCAACATTGACGCCTGATTGTTTAACGAAATTACTTAAGAAAGGCAAATTTTAACCGACAGAGGGTTTAATAACGAATGAAGAATACGCGGAGCTTATTTGCATGAAGGGAAGAACTTCGTTGAGCGAACGGTGCCAGCTGAATGGCGCCAGCCAAAACAAAAGCTAACTTTTGAAGCTCACGACAAAGTTTTCGTCTTCAAAGACGAAACCCAGACAGGCTAAGGGACCCCAGGAATTCTGCAACTCGCTACATTTGCATGTACATATACGCAAGCAGATTGTTCATCGTGACTGCACATCACGACCTACGTACAGGACACCCTGGCACGTCAATGATTGCAGCCGACTTCCTGAAGGCTATTCACGGAGCAAAAAAGGGGGGAAAAAAATACAAAAGAGCGAAGTGCAGTTCCTCAACGGCACTTTTCAAATGCTCTTGCCATGCTTCTCGCTTCAAGTTCCTGTTTACTCGTGCCTTTTTTTTTTCTTTCAGCAAACGCAGGAATAAACAGTGAAGTTTGAAATTCGATTTTTTCAACAGGCCTCACCTTATCATTTCTCCTTCATTTTTCATCGAGATTCGTGAAATTTCGGGAGGGTAAATTATACTCGTTCGCAATTTGCGATCTCTTACGGACCATTTTTAGAATTTTCCCTTCGTTTCTCGTCGGATAATTTCAATCTGAGAACATCTTGGCAGAGATGAAGAACTTTGTAAATGAACTAATGCAAAAGTATCGAATGATCTTTTGAAATAACCCTAAAGCAGATCATTGGAGTCACTGCGGTTCCGTTCAATTCTGAGCTAATAATAGTCATATCACGTACCGATGCAGTTTTTACCATTACAAGAAAAAATTTATTTCTCTTCTCATCATTACAACTATTGCACTAAAATCGAAATCAAGATCCTAAAAGAAGAATCTACCCAAACGAACGTTATGTCTCGAAAATACTCGCGGCTGCTCCATTAACGAGGCACATAATTTCAAATTAATTCTAATGCCGCGAAATAACTCCGTTCCACCGGGCCGCGTGCCTTTTCGACGCATCAGCGTAAAGAATCGTACGGCGAGATCGTTCGATTCCAAGAAACGTGGTCGCTGAAGCCTCCGGTAATGAGATACGTTACACTGCAAAATATCTGATACAATATAAACTTTGCGTATTCGTTATCTCGCCGTTTATCATGTTTTGCGTATCACAGCTTGCATTGTAGGTATAAACTGGTACCTCGGTGATCACACGGGACCACCCGGGGCCTGTCTCGCGCACCGAAACAAGAAGAAAGAAAGAAACATCTCTTCCCTTCCCACAATTTCTTAACGAATGCCTCCAAAACTCCGTTCGTCGGCCAATTCAGCTGCGAATCGCAATTCCAACAACAAAGTATTCTGTCAGACTGATTGGAAAAGTTCGCTTCGAATTTTCATCTCAGTCTTTCGTTTCTTTTTACAAACGTCGCAAATTATCACACAGTCCGTCTCAAAATTTCGCTTCCTGTTTCCATTTCAAGTTTTTTCACCCATTAGCCTTCGATCGAGTAATTTCTTTCTAAGGTTTGTCTATCTTGAACGGTAGAATTTCTCTTCATTATTTGCAAAAGAAGAGAAAGCAAAATAGCTCGCCCCAAAATTCTTGAGCTCGATAAAGCAGTAGAGATTCACCGAAAGCTATCCAATTCTACCAGACTGACAAAGTTTCACTTGCTGGTTTTTTTTTTAACTCAAACTTTAATTACGTTAATTACGCCATGATTTAATCTCTGTTCGCTCAATCTGCCATCCAAAAAAGAAAAAGAGCAATCAAACGAGAAGAAAGAAGAAACAGAACCGACTACGTATATCCAAAATATCTAAAACTGGATGAAACAACGAAAGAAAGAACGACGGAAACGTGACTCATCGAAAGTTGTCGAAACTATCTACTACGTGAAACCAATCTCGAGCACCTATCAAAACAGTGGTCAGCAAAAAGCGGAGGATCTAGCAAAACAATCTACCCCGATTGTGTAGAACAGCGATCCGGAACGTC
Source organism: Melipona quadrifasciata (assembly GCA_001276565.1). Lineage (NCBI taxonomy): Eukaryota > Metazoa > Arthropoda > Insecta > Hymenoptera > Apidae > Melipona > Melipona quadrifasciata. The sequence continues at coordinate 965,883 of KQ435876.1, forward strand.
TAAGAAAACAAGGAACCGCCCGGGCCAAAAATCGAAAAACCGCGCAACCTTGACCCCGAGGCGGAGGAACGGTACGTGCAGAAAGACACGATATAAGAGAGGAAAAGGGAAACAGCTAGTTGAAAACTAGCCGCTGATGCATATTCCGCCAAGCTATTTTTAATACCGTGCAACTATTCATCATGTCCGAGCATCACGCGGGTCACACGTAGCCGCGATTTCTAAAGGCTGAGACTCGACGAAGACGACTAAAGTGAAGGAGAGGGATGGGGAGGGGGGGGGGGAGGAGAGAGAAAGAGAGAGAAAAAAGAAACAAAGGTTCTTCTTCTTCCTTTCCTTCTGTCTTTTCCCTGCAATTCCTTCACGAGCCTCACCAAAACATCCTGCATCGACTGACGCCTTGTTCTCCTCCACGTACAAAAGCTACCAACGGCCACGATGACGCCCGTCCCGTATGTATACACACGGGTTTTATGTAGACAGAGCCGCCACTGGCAGCCACAGGCTCACATGTAAATCACGTGTGCCACACACGAGGCTGTTTCTACCGCGGCAGACGCGCTCAGGTGAGAGAAGAAGACGTTGGAATTGGATGGCCGAACGCGCGCCCTCCGGATTCACATCCCAACGAACCAGACGTGCCACGCAGAGAGAGAAAGAGAGAGAGAGAGAGAGAGAGAGAGAGATCGCGGGGGCACATCATTTTTCTCTCGATCTTTTTCTCTTTTATCAGTGTACCCCCCTGTTCTTGTTTCGGATCCAAACTCCCAATGGTGGTACAATTGAAGAGTCCACGGGGCTTCTTTCGATTTATTTTCGCAAGAGTAGTTTCCCACTAGTCGATCGATCAGTCTCGTCTGATTGAGACTAATCTAAACGCACGTTTTTTGAGAAATTTTTAATGTAATTTTGTTTTAAAATCTTCTATTATTGATTATTATGTTACAGCGCAAATATCCAACAGAAATTTTATGTTGGTTAGATTTAAATTAGGTTTAAGTTAGGTTCTGACAGAAAGGTAATTAGAAATTTTATGTGTCGTATAAAACAGTTTGATATTTCATCAACGTCATAATTAGAAGCTAATTGTAACACTGTAATTATAATTATATATTAACGTATATATCTATGAGTTGCAAGATGTTTAGTGTAAAGGTATATTTAATAAAACATTAGGAGCTGTTATCTGAATTACGTAATAAGTGTTAAAAATGATTCTACTAAGATTCTGATATTGACATCTGTATCTGATGAATTGTAACTGTTTAAATATTTTTGTGGTATTACAAAGTACGTACTTGCATTAAACATTCTCCTAAATTTATCTCAAACTCGATAAATAATAATTGAACCTTATTACAGTGTTAATAAAATTCCAAACTGTTTTATATATGTACTAAAAAGTTTCAACAAGTGTTCGAATATTTCCACGAAGAACGCTGTATAACTGTGTTGTATATCAAGTCCTAGATTCTAAATGAGAAATACGTTCTTTCCATATAGTCTTGCAATCTTTCTGAAATTTTTTAACACGATTTTTTAAAATAATTCCTTTTATCAATTGTGAAAACCGGGTGCATTTCAGTGGTTTGTATTGCAGAAAGAAAAGAGGAAATCAGGAATATTAGAAAACCGAGGTGACAGTAACACGCCAGACGAGTTGGACGAAGCTAGAATGCATACCAATTGCTAGAATGCATCCGTTGTAAGTCAATAAGGAAGAACGTAAAGTAAATAACATTCGTAAGAATAACATTCCGTGTCATGATACGTGAAGCTTCGTATAAATGGTATATTTAAATAGTTACAACGTGTTTCCAGAACGTGTTGGACGAATTAATTACGCTCCGCATCTTTCGAGATCCTTCTCGTCCTGTTTTCAAATTATTGGCATTAGAGATGAAGCACGAAAACCTGAACGACGTTTCGTGAGAAGAATATTCAGTTCAAAAATTAAGAATTTTACTAATTACTCCAAATGTCTATAAACTTTGCAAAATCGCAGAATCATTAACCGACTTTAAACGACTTGACCGAATTCACCATCTCGAAACTTATGGGCGAACATTTATTTATCTAAAGCTTTCAATTTATCTTTCTACATTTGTAAAATTACGAAGCAACATTATTTGCTCGAAATTTGCTTTCCTAAAAACGTATCAATATATATATATATGTAGTTTCGTCATTTGTCAATTGAATTGAAGTGATTGCTCCAATGAGATTGTTTCAAACGTGCTTATAATCAATTAATATGCGTCGCCATACTTATCATTGAGTGGTAATCACATGCGGATTTTTGCGAGTACAATCAAAGAGTCTAAACAAAAATTTACTTCCTCCGTTAAATGCAATGAGCGCACTAATTTCAAAATTTTTTTAACGAAACAGTAATACGTAGAAGATAAAAATGTACAAAGAACGCTACAAACCTTTCAATCGTCAGACAAATCAAAACTTCCATGCTGTTAAACGAACCAAATGAAACAAAATGGAACCGAAGCCTCGCAATTGACAAAATGGAAAAAGCCAAAAGAACGAAATGGAAAAAAAAATGAGACAAAGATACGACGTTGGCGTGCCTGACAAATAAAACGTCTCGCGTTGATAAATGGAAAAAAAAAAAAAGAAAGGCAAGGGTCCTAGTTATCAAACGAGAAAAATAAAAGATAAAACAAAGATAAAGAAAAGACGTGCCCAATGGGCAAATTATATAGATAAAGACGTCGAAGGTGGCGGGCAAGCAATTAGCTGTTGGCGGGCCAAGTGCAAATCACGCGAACGAACGAGTCTTTCTCGTTCTCGAGAGAGAGTGAGAGAGAGAATTACAAGTGTGCGTGCACGCGTGAATGACGCCTGCTACTTTTCAAAGAAGGCATCATCTTCGATGCGGCGTGCATAATCAAAAGCAGAATCCCTTCGGTGGGAGAACGGCGCTTGTTCGATTAGCGGCCCCGTCTTTATCGTACTATCGCATCGCATACCGCGACAGTGTGCTATAGGATGACTGCCATTCACGAATGAAATCTCTCACCGACGATCTGCCAGAGATTCAGACGAGGCATCGTCGTGTCATCCGGTGCTACATGCGAAACAATCGCGTCGCCTATCATCTTTTATTTATAGCCACTGCCTTGTGCTCGCCGACTCGTTTTTGAAGATCGACCAATTTTCTGATCAGACGAAAAGAATTGCGCGCTAGTGTATAATTTCGGACGTTTTACGAATTTTTCTTCCAATCGTACAGCATGGTGTTCTTTCTTCCTTTTTTTTTTTATAGAAATTTATATTTTTGAGAACACAATCAATCCATGAATCGAGTTCGCTCGTTATTTCCTGGCTGGTTTTTTGCATTTAAACGCATCGTTTCATTTCTACTGAAACCTAGCTTCTATCGTATTTGTATTTGAAAGAATTGGAATTATTTGAGATTAATCTGACTACTAACTTCAATTTCGTGATTACACAAATTTCATACGGAGACGTATATGTGTATATGTAGAAAAAAATGGATGTTTATAACATGAACATTTCGTATATTTTACAAATTTCTCCACAACGCGTAATGCAAATTATCTAAATACGTTCGAACGGAATGTTCCATATTTAAAAACGCGTCCTACGCGATTTTCGACATCTGTCAAACATCCTCAAAGCCAGAAGCTGAACACCCTAAACTGCAAACGTGCCTTTCGCAATGGTGTCACTCAGTCACGCCAAGTGGAATTATGATGAGACACCGTTAGAGGTGTCCTTTATTTTTCAAGCACATTTTCTATTATACGTCAGCATCACGTGTATGACAAAATGGAATTTCCAGGGTGACCAACCACGTCGACATACGCAGAGAAACGTACGATCAAGTAATACCACTTTTTCTCGCCGCTTTTTGTAAGGACAACCATTGTGGATCATCCTTACGACATTCCCTCACCGATTCCCACATATATTTATTGGCTGGCCTTTTATCCGGTGAAAAATTAACGGCGAATGACTAGTAATCATAACTAAGATTGCGTATATTTATGCAGATTCGTACTTTTATAAATACGATTAATAGAGTGGAACTTATTTACTGAGCGCCGTAATACCTCCTTTTTTATGTTACAACACATTAACAAGTACTCCATTTTAGATACAATATGGATCTTTATATATTGTTTATTATCTAATAAATAAATTTTTGTATCTTCAAGCCTCTCAAAATTTCAAATCCACAATGTTAAATTATGTAAAACAACTGTAAAAATAATTTGCAGATGTAACGGTAGATGGTGATAACAAAGTTAGAAGAAATACGAAGAATATTGTGGTCAGTGCATAGTTTATAATCATAGTTTTAAAATTATACTTCAATTGAGGTGTACAAAATATGTTATTCAAAAATGTGAAATTCAGGCACATCCGGAACAGATATACTTGTTGAATTACTTGTTAACGTTATTGGCACTAATCTATACGAAAAAGAAAATAACAAAGTATTCTCTACTGTGAAAACAATTATTTCACTGTCGTGAAAATAATTACATCAAAAACAAGATTCTCGAGAAACAAAGAACATTGCAAATCCCGTTATTAGGAATCAGTGTTGACGATATCTGTGTTATTACACGACGAAAACACATTGTTCGTAGTGTTAGATAATACGTTACAAAGTCTAACCTAAACCAACTTAAAGCTCCATCACGATCAAATCGATGGCACAGGTAGAGTATCACTGATAAAATTCATTGGAACAGCATCCAGCGAGGTGAAAAACACTTTGATCGACGTTCAACCTGTTTCCAGCTGAATATTGTAGCATCTCTGTTCGCACAAATGGACGAACGTATCTGATAACGAGGTTGGATCTTCCTCGATCTAGAACAGAAACTGGACTCGGTAGACTCTAAAAATCGGACGTCCACCGAAAGAATCGATCGGAAAAAATCCGGAGCGGATAGACCGATCTGGTTAAACCAGTTGGCTAGCGATTTGCCGGTCTTCGCGAATGCTGATTGCGGCGGAAAAATGATCAGAAAACCGCGAAATTAAGTTGTTGACTATCCGTGGATAAGCTAGCCATTTCTTTTCGCTATTCGAAGCGTGATAGAATCCGTGCTACGGCCACGTCCTTGGAAATCAACGCGGTGATAGTGGTGACTCTCGATCAATCCATTTATCTTTCTCATCTTTCTCGCCAGAAACTTCCATCTTACGTTGTTTGGAAGATTGTCAGCGAGATTGGCGAGTTGTAAAAATTAAATTGAGGAAGTATCTCCACTTCGCGAGAGACACTTTAGCTAAGTCGTTCTTGCAAGTTTCTTGCGTTTTTTGAATGTTGTATTTGGGTCATTTGTTACATTTGGTCGCGATAGGAATTTGCATTTTTTCTCAAGTTTAGAGGATGTTTCAAGTAATTCGTACAAGTTTAAATGGTTTTACTTTGTTATTTTACGTTTCATCTTATACGTATTTTATTCCATCTTCCTTGCTAGGAACTTCCGTCTTTTCTTGTTTGGCAGATGGTCACCTATAATCGGGTTGAGGTGGTAAATAAAAAAATTAAATTGAGGAAACATTTGTTTCGTGGAAGACACTCTGGTTAAATTCATTGGTACAAGTTTGTAACAATTTCATTTTGTTATTTTGTATTTTATCTTATATTTTATTTCATCTTTCTTAGTAGGAACTCCTTGTCTAGAAGTTGGTTAGCAAGATTGAAAGTTACAAATCAAAAAATCAAAATGAGAAAATATTCACATTTTAATTAGAATAGTGAGTTTGCAATTTTTAACTGTTTTAATTTTATTATTTCTCATCTTACGTTGAGTTCGACTTGTTGCGTATTTGACATTAATGTAACGTGAAGTTGCGTGAAATTTTAAATTTTGCAATAACTAGTTATCATTTTTATTAAAAATGTAATTGTCATTGCACGCAAGATAAGACATCGATTTTTATATCTGAATTTTTTAAAAAATTTCTCTTTTAGTGAGTAATAAACCGAGTAATAAACAAGTAGAACAAGTGACCGTTTTGCAGATGATAGTCAAGAAAATTCCATGGCCAACTTCGTTGATTACCGCTTTCAAGAGGAGTTCAACGACCTATGTTACAAGGCCACTCAAGGTCACTGAAGATGATCACCACGTCAGGAAGCGATCTTGAAATTACAGTTCTCATCGACATTTTTTACTTATAACTTCATATACGAGATTAAAACCCTAAAATATCTGTGCAGCAAAAAATATTCTATGTTAAATACCCATTCTAGAAAGACTGGACTAGTCTTTCCAAGTGAATTTCCTCCCTTTGGTAATAAGCATATTTTTAAAACGAATTTCACGTCTTGGTAAATTTTCTTTGTCAAATTGTTACTGTCTAAATATGTGTAGGACTCACAATTCCAACGCATCGTATGCGTGTCCAGGAAAATTATTACTATCTATGATACGATGTATAACAGCATGAAAGCATAAAGAAGTATTGAATAAATGCCACGCTAGCTTATCAAATTTTAACCCAATAGAAACTCAGTAGAGTTTCATATGCATGGCTCTATCAATAAAAAGACACTTACAAGTAAAAAGTGGTAGAGTGGGCTAGGAAGTAAGCGAGCATAACTTTCGTTCCATTTTTCTTTCGGGGATGAGGATCGATAGACACGATCGATTGGCGAACAATCCCGAGTCCTTTTTATCCGGGGACGGCTCGTGTCATCCAGGGCGGTTGGCTCGATTCGGAATTCCGAGGCATGCAGGCCTCGGCCAGGTTTGCACCTCCCGCATTGCTAAATTCCAAAGGACCAGTGGAACCGCCGAAACAGTCATTGCATTCGGAGCACACCTCTTCGATGATCGTGCAATTAAATTAATAGCGGGGACTCGGCGACCTTGAGTCAACACACTCGACCGATAAACTTTCCGCGTTTCCATTAACGAAATCCAGCTGGCCTTTCAGTATTTCGACGGCCCAAATTTGTTCTTTTTTTTAAAGCTCGGCACCTCCCCCCTTTGACGCTACTTTTTCGTGTGAAAAGGAGTTGAAAGTTTTCGAAAAAAATTAAAAGCCAAGATATTTGTCACTTGTTTCTCTGCAATTCTTTTAACTCACGACTGACGACTGAAATAATTCGTAGTTGGTAATTTTTTACCTTCCGAGTATGTGAAGTACGTATTTGTCATGGTCGACTGTGATAAATTAGGTAAATCGATAAAATTTGAATGTCAAATTCTAGCTTTTACAATAATATTATCAGAGCTTGATATTTTTCATTTAGATTCTATAACTTTATAAAATTTCAAAAAATCGAGAAATGGTATGTGATATACCAATAATTATGGTATAATTGGTGCTTAATAATTCCCGATTGGTAATGGATTAAACCAAGCAATATGTAACAGTACCACAAGTAGACTTCCTTTTGCAAACTCTTTTTCAACACGAGTCAGACTAAAGCAACGCCTAACAAAAACTTGAAAATTCGACTGTCTTTCGAGCAATAACAAAGTAATACCACTATCATTTTCTCCAAGATTAACGAAACAAGACAGACGGTTCGATCACCGCCGATCTCGAGCGACGATTTTCCCTTATTCGGCTGGGATTGGGAAACGAAAAACAATTGGAGCCCACGTAGGAGACGTAAGTTCCTAAAAATCGGCCGATATCGCGAGATCGGCTTCCCTTTTTACGGCAATTACGTCAGGGACAGGACGCGGCCCAGGTGGAAGTAACTCAGTTAAGCGAAAGGCACGCGCACCGTGCTGAAAACCAACGGCAAAAACCGGCCTAAGTATTTCGGTTTTTACCAAAAGTGTACGAGGAAATCGGCGGCGCGTGTTTTTGCCCGGCGCGTACATTTCGGCACGGGGTAAAAGAACAAGCGCAGGAATTCGATAATCTCTTTACCAGGGTGTCACGTAGGTGCTGCAGTTGCTGCGGCAAGTTTTTTCGTTTATCACGTACGAATCGGGGAGGGCCGTCCACCGGGCGGACCGTGGGATCAAACAGGATTTCCGACAAGCTACGGTAACCGAATACACGGCCGATCCTGTTCGAGAAGAGAGCTTCGCCCCATTCCGACCCGTGGACAGTGTGTATCCTTTTTCCAAGTCATTTAACAAACGTTGGCTAAGTTCTAAACTGGACACTTCTCGGCAGAGTCTATTGTAATACATTGGCTCCGACGGATTCTGCCAACCTGAATCTGTTAGTTTACGGAAAGACTTGGGAACAGTTTGGGTTGTTTTTCACGAGAAATTAGACAGGTTTCAGGGAAATATCATTTTGGTATCTTCAAGATTGGGGATTTGGTATCTCTGGCTTGTTGTATTCTGGATGTATGTATATCTCTCTTTCTTTGATTCTTATAGATTTAAGAAATTTTAGATCGCAATTGCAAAACTGAACTGGTTAGGTATTCTAAGGAGAGGCCGAAAACATTTTGGACTGTTGTCTCCACAAGGAAACAGGTTCCAATTAGAGAACAGGTAGAAATATCTCAAGACGAGAAATGGAGTTTCGAAGAACTGTTTAGACGAATACGTTCTCTTCCTGTTTAGCTTTTGCAGATTTTGGATATTTCAAACTACACTGATTATTTCGAATTGTCTAAAACTGGATATTTTAAACCAAGGAATAATATAAAAGAATCGATATACGGAAGAGTGAAGCTCTATAGAGTTACCACTAATTGCTTATGTATGCTTTTGAAAATTAAGACTAATTCTCTGTAAGGACTCTCCTCGGTAATAATTTCGATTGGTTACAAAAGAAGATTTGGAAACTAACATTATCTGATTTATTTTTATGACAATACAGTGACAAAACATGATGATGGAGCAATAAATACACAAAGTAAAATTTTCACGATGTAGATGTACGAATATGTAATTACGTAATGTAATCCATATATCACAGATATAGATATATGAATCTGTCACTTTCAAATAACTTGCGAACAATTAAATAATAAAATTCATATACGAGGAAAGAATACAGAAGATGTTATGCTGAATATCGGTCAATACAGTTTAGTAAATTCTTGGCTGTCTCACGTTCTATTTTCGCCATGTCTCCCACCGTTGAAACATTAATGTTATCAGTATGCGCACTAGCGTGAGACCGTAATACGCATAGAATGGCACGGCAATAAACAGCATGAAAAGCAATATCATTGGCCAACTGTGACAAGAGTATCGTATCGTAAAGTGGAAAAACCTGACGTATATCTTGTTATGACTGTGGAAACTGATGTTTTCGACCGCGGTCGATGACTAGTAATAGAACCATAATGAACACGTCGAACCAATGAAAGAGAAGCAGAAATAAATAGGACAACTGCGTAGATAATAGCATTACTGTAAGCACGACTGTTTGCAAAAATATTTCAATATATGAGAATAAAAATTTATATTTATATTATTGAACTTTCTAACATTTGCTACGAAACAAAATTCCAAAAATTCGTCTTGCAATTTGATGGAATTTCAAGAAATTTAATGTATCCGTGACATCATGATAGGCTGATACTTGGTATTTCTACGTGGGGTGAAAGAACATTTACATTGCCTCATCAATTTCGAATCTTAATACGTGATTACCAAACAAAATTCTAGGGATTGACTTTATACTTTTATTGTCGTCATAGAACCTTTAACCTTCGAATTTCAAAACGTGATGTTTACTAGTAACTAGAAGATCACTTGCTACTAAGCAGACATTCTATTCTATTCCGCAATTAATACCGTCACAAAGCCACAATTAACGAATCGTTAATCATTATCTCCACGACAGACTAAAAAGAGCAAAGACACGGCGCAAAATTAACCGGAACCCTTGTCAACGAGGGCCACTAACGAAACGGTGGAAACTACGATGACATTGCGGAGGATCGTCGAAGAGTCAAAAAAGCAAGCAAAGACCAGAACTAACCAAGACCAAAAGAGAGAAAAGAAGTACATATATGTACCGCGTATCAGGTTAGTTTGAAACTGGTCCACCGCGCCAGTTGCGTGCTACTTTGTTTCGGCTTTGATCAAGCTCCGAATACCTACAGTCGGATGGCTCGCCGCACCGGGGCATAGCAGCGAGATTAAAATTTCACGACACCGTACGTCGAGCGACAATGTATCCACGAGAGCTGAACACCAATTAAGACGTTACCTGCGCGGCTGAAACTCGATAAGGGCCAAGGAATGGTCCTCGCTGGCCATTTAGACGAGGAGCCGCGGCAACAGAGGTCCACGGAACTTCTTCACCATAGGGATGGGATCAAGTCTTCCGAATCCGAGCCAAGTTCGATGTCCAAGTTTCGTTTCCCGAGTTTTTTGAACACTATACTCGATAGAATTTATGCATTATATACGCACAAGTTTCTTTTTTCCTTACTTTTCTTTGCGAATGTGTCTATCTCGTACGTGCAGAATATTTACATTTTTTTAGCAGGTGTAAAAATTAGAGCATGGAATAACAGCGGTCGACAATCTTGATACGTGCAAGTTGCTCTCAAGACCCAGAGTTCGAAACTTTGACGAGTAGCACTCGAATCTTGAAAATCGAAATTCTAAGAGAAGATTCGACATGAAAGCGACAGTGCTTATACTATATACGTGTGATTCGTTTGAAATTTGTTCCTTTCCAATTGTCCAATTTGTACCGATACAATGGACAAGTATGTTTCTTTTTTTTTTGTATTAGTACGCGAGTCTTAACAAAATCTCTATGACTCTAAAAATGATCTACCTGTAACATTCAGGGATTCCCGGAATTAAAAGATGTACTTTCAGTATTTTCTTCTTCATTAATTTTCAGATTACAAAGCTAGAACAATAGAAGAAGGAAAACTTGTAATATTTCATTACAATCAGGAGAAATCCTTGCAAGTATAAGACGCATGCGCGTTAGATACACATGTGCAAGACGCATGCGCGTTAGATCTGTGCGTCGGACGCATGCGTGAACGTAACATTTGAAAATCGCGTGTAAAAAAAACAGACATCTTCATCCAATCGAAAAATCTTTGACACTCGCGTCGAAACACTGCTTATAAAAAATTTCAACTTTGAAAACTTCAAACCTACTGTGCGACGTATTCGATCCTATGTCTATTCAATTATAATAACTAGTCAGTACTCGTCAAACATTCAAAATTATTTCGTTTAGATTATTAACCATTTTAATTGAAATACCAATAAAGAGTTCCAACGACCAAAGACACGAACCTACTTGTGAGATGCTCGATCCCATCTCTACTTCGTCAGGCTAGGAGAGGAGCTACCACTCTCATCAACGTGTAACCAACGAACGAACGCAACGAAACGAACCAGCCACGACGACGATGACGACAACGACGACGACGACGATGAAGAAGAAGAAGAAGAAGAAGAAGAAGGAGGAGAAGAACCGCGAGGAAAGAGAGAATTGGCCTCTAAGGAATGGCGGTGATTCTCCGGTGTCACACATGCCGCCGCTCTCTTGGAGGCCAGACCAGCTCGTGTTTCGGTTTTCGGCTTTCCGAGAAATGCTCGCAAGACCCGTCATCCTCTCTTTCTCCCT
>KQ435876.1:977439-1003312 GCA_001276565.1 Melipona quadrifasciata
TCCGTAGCTTGTACACCGTATGGACATTGTCTTCGTACGCTACACAATGAACCACCGTGCTTTACGGGACCACGGGGTTAAAGTGATCGAGGATCACTACATACCGATGCGGTGGCCACCGGCTGCGGATCCTGAGAATAGATCCTCGCGCGCCTCGTTAATGAGAATAACGTGTGAAAATCTGGAGAACCTTGAGTACACTTCCTTAGAAAAGGGAAAGGAATCTTTCTTCCGGTTGGAGGAGCTTGTAAGGAGTGAGAGAAATGAGTTTGTAAACGTTGAAAAAGTATAATTAAAAACTGCAAGGCTTGCACTCCAGTACGATTCGTCTCATCGAAAGACCCAGAAACAACTGTTCTGACTAGGAAATGAAGATGACTTTTTTGCCATAAAATTGTATTGATATGCAAACATCGATACAAAACAAATTACAGGCGCGATCGCTCAGTACCAGACAACGCCCCCTCACGAATCACGTGACCCAACTCAACCAATCGCTAATTTTCGTTGCATCAGCGTTGCACAGGCCCAATTTTCTAGGTTACCTCTACTAAAATCACTTTCAGTGATACAAAAATTTACTTTCACTTCACGGAACTTATTGATGTAGAAAATATTGTACTGAACTGACCGTGGGTCATTTTTTGCCGCACTTAGATATCCTTGTCTTTGGCCCAAGTATCTACTTTAGAACGATTTATACCTAACTATTTCCTAGCAACGTTCTTGTGGAAAATTGAAGAGTATCAACTGACACTCTAAGATTGTTGTATCATAATGCTGACTGGTATCTTTTGAACAATCTCCATATCAGAATTTATGATTACATCTGAATCTCTCTAATCTCATTAAAGTTCAAATATCTGCTTATTGGCAACAATTGTGTTTCATGAAATTTTCATTTCGTTTGCTAGTTATATTCAAATTAGACTTGGATTAAGTCCAAATTTGATTGTTTTATTATTTTTAGCTTACAGAAAAGAGCTAGGAAGGTTCTGAAAATATTTTTCCATTATCGTACGTAACTCTTATATTATGAAAGTGAAACCAAAAGGTAGTAAATGACAATGATAGTTTTACATCCAAAAGCAGCTTTTTATATTCTTTCCACATAAATATATAGAATCACATAATGAAAGAATATTTTATTCCAAATAAGTGCCAAAATTCGTATCTTACATAGGAAATATTTTTAACACAGGTTGAACATTGCCGAGCCTTTGAAATTACTTAATTCTAGAACTTTTAATTTCATGTTATTCCGCTAGAAGAATCTAAAATACAAAATAGAATCTGAATTTATTTATTTAGACAAATCACTTACTACACATCTTACACGTCTAACTACCTGACAATCTATTTAAACTCTGACAAAAACAAATCGATAACTAAACGAGGTTAAAAGCGTATCGACAGTGACGAAAACGGAATAGATAAACGGATCAAACGAGTTCCAGTTGCCAATCAGGAAAATATGAATAAACAGGACGTGTGTGCGTAAAGAAGAAAAAAAAAAGGAAAAAGAAAGTTGAAACAGAAGGGCGGCGAACGTTTCTTTCAGCTGAACGATAGCGTTGTATCACGTCTCGAACGGAAAAGAGAGAAAGAGAAGAAGGGAAGAAAGGGGAGCTCGTCTGGTGGCGCCCGCAGACGACTGTTTTTGTTCCCTTATAATTTGGCAGTAGTCGACGGTTCCTTCGCAGAAGGACAGGATGCGCGCATGCCTTGCAAGGATCGTGAAGAATTCGTTGCCGGCGTTCTCTAAGAAATTGTATCGTCTGCCTTTTAAAGCACCTTCATCGACATAGGATTCCTATTCGAGCGTTTGTACACCATCTTAGGCCCCGGGGAAATGTTCACTTGAGCCAAGGAATTGGCTCAACGACGGACAAACGATTCCCGGAGGATCCAGGAAATTTCTCGGCTAACTGACTCCCCGAGAGGAGGAACCTGTCGCCAGAATGCGACAATAACTCCTACGTACGCAGTGTGTTTGCCTTTCGTCTACAGGGTGTCTTGTCTTGCTTGATTCTCGAAGGCAGTCTGTTAATAATAAAATAGTCAGGAAATTTTCGAAAGAACATGATTTCCTATACGAGGGAGTTCTTCAAATTTTTGGACGACGATTGTTACGGATGTTCGAAGATGTGAAAAATATGAATTTAGTTGATACAAATATACATTTTCTGAAAGTAGATCGCTGCTTAAATTTATTAATTTAATCTAATAAACGTCTGTGGGACTAACGTAGAACGACGAAAGCACAGATTTAAGTCCCAGGCTTAAATGCAAAGATGGATTAAATTTTAAAATTGTACCAAACGGTGCTGACGAAAATCGTATCGATTCGAGTCTGTCGGCGCTTGATTGAAAATCGGCGTTGAAGCAAGCCAATGAGCATTCCAAGGATCGTTTATCGACCCTTCCCCGTCGGTTCTGAATTAAAGGAGGAGAAGAACCGGAGAAAAACGAGGAGAAATTCGACGATGAAAAGTTTTCAGTGACCATTGAAAGAAAGCTGCGTTCGGTGTGCGCCGCGGCGCGCATAACAATGCCGCGGCATACCACGATTTGCGGTTGCGAGGGGATAAAAGTGCGGTGCAAAACACTTCTGAGAAAAATTCTGGCGAAGCTTCTTCTTCGAGAGCGCGACGCCACTCCTTTTCTTATCGAGGACGGTTTTGTGAAACGCAGAACGTGAGACGCTTGAACTTGAGAGGGAACAAGGAAAAAGGAAGAGGGACAAGAGAAAGGGAAAAGAATTGGCGATTCAATTCGATTCGAGGAAACTCAAATTCAGATTAGGTGTTGATATTCCGCGTACATCGTCTTCCTTAGAAGAGACTAAGAAATACCTGATTTATTTGACATCCTTAACACTGCGAGGTATAAAATTTGCAATGAAATGAAAGTGCAAGGAAAATTTATGACGATAGCTTTAAAATTTGACTTTGGCATGTCGATATCACTCGTTCGTTGCAATTAAAAAGGAGAAATTTATCATCATTCGATATTGACAAAATTCATAATGAAAATACAAAACTTCATTATTATCGACGCGAATACCGATCTGCTCTGCAGATTTACGAACGTAGCAACGTTTCGATTTATTTTCGAAAAAAGTTTCGCCTTTTTCCACACCTTTTCCACTTCGTGTTAATTGGCAATTTTAGTCACATTGGTAATTCTAATGTCAATGAGAATTCTAAAACTGTACAATCAAATTTAAACGTCAAATTTTTATTTTGATTAATCAAATCGAAAATTTTCAACAACTCGTTTCATTTATGTGATATCGTAGTAAAGTACCAACATTCTAGGAATAATATACAAAATGGAGAAACTAGAATATTTTAATATAAATTAAACGTCTCATATAAAAATAATATTTAACATTTCGGTACTTCACTACGAGTAAAAGCATTTCACCAAATGGTCGGATGCTTGTGATCGATGTATAAAAACAATATAAATATTCCGTCGTGTGAAAATTGTACATTCAAAGAGTCACACGCTGCTAGTTTCTGTCTCGTGGCACAGCCTTATGACGATTTATTCTCACTTTTAATTTCATCAGGCGTGACATCATTGCGATAAAATCAGACATTAAAAATACGTTGGCTCCTTGCACTGACAATGAGCAAGCAACGTAAAATTACGTCATTCGAAGTTGTAGCAAACGTACGCACATAGCGGTAATTCGTAACAATGGCAGTACTACACGATGGCCTTGATGATAGTCTTGAAGTAGTTTATGCTTTCGCGTTCGAAAAAAAGAAAGAAAAAAACTGTCATTTGTTCGTCACAAAAAAAATTTGTTCAGACTCGAAAAATTGAAATAACTGGAAATACGAAAGCTCGTGTCACTCAATTTGTTTAGCAAAGGACTTCTCCCCCGATAGATATTAATCTAATTTTCCAATTTCGGTCATTTTCAGTGTCCTGCACAACAACTGAAACAATCCTATTTTATTATACAATCCATAAATAATCCTACATATTTTATTCAAACAAATTTCTGTGCAGCTGTGAACTCCCAAAAATGGCATTTCCATTCTTATGTTTCGGGGTAATAAAAATAACATGATTTTCATCGACAGCTAAACTGTACGTATTAACCCCTACTTACAAATTTTTTAAATCTCAACGATCTATATTTCCTTTAAAAAATCGAAAGGTAGACAATATTTCTACCAAACAAATTACGGACACGAGCCCCCTTAAAACGTCCATGGTCATACCGTTATTCTTCTCGGCACGTCTTCTTTCTTCTGTGTCTTTCACTTCTCTTTATCAAGCCTTTCCAAAGATGAGAGAAACCGTGCATAAAATGAGCACCGCTGACTGCTAACAGCATCTACGCTCCATGAATGGAACGGCTTCCACGAATAGTACAGCCCACTCAAAAATGCCAAGATACCGGGCGGAACGATGACCGGGCGACACGTTGCGCGAAAAACGACTGATTGATATTTCTCCCTCGTTAAGCTGGAAATTACCCAGCGCGCCCCTAAATGTCTGCGTTTACATTTCTATCCGTCGTATTCGTCATCGTGACGCGTGTCGAATCTAGGATCCGAAACTGCTTTGAACCCTTTCCCCGTGAACGTTTCTCGTGCAATTTACGATAATTATCGCGTTGCATCGCGATCGAAGTTGAAAGAATAATAGTTGCTTGACCCCGTGCTGCCTCCTACCGCTAATTTGTAAGCGGTCGCTCCAAGCGGACCTAGAGCCTTACGTGCTGCGAATCGCGAGGATTGAGAATATTACTACGAACCGAGGTGATTTGCGAATTAAGAATGTTCGAATTGTCTTACTCGGTGCATGAAGATATTCGAGGAATTGCTCGATTTTTAAAAAATTTGAACCGTAGTGATGATACTTGTTGCTATAATAGACGAAGTATGTACTTGTTAAAGTGCTTATTATTAGATTATAGAGCTTCATGTACTGAACATATATCATTGTAAACTTGTGAATCGCGAATATCTGAGAATTGTCGTAATTAATTTGTAATAATTTCGAAAATATTCAAAAAATTAATCTTTTTTTTTTAAAGAATTTATTATTACTGACATTACTACAGCAAGACGTTTGTTTATTGTTACAATAATTATTAGTACCATTATTATAGTGAAGCATTTATCAAAATAAACTGCATTAAAAGTAGCTGCTTCATCAGTGTAAAACCTAAAGTTTCCTAAGGTTTCCTCGTTGCTGCTTTATAGATAGGCCTCGTAAATTCTTAAAATCGTCTTTTTGAATTTATACACAAAAAAAAGGATGTCAATCTGTCTTTGAAACGGGAGAAAATACAATACTTTGAAAATTATTTTTATGCTTCGAAAGGTTCTAGTACAGTACATTAAAAGTATACTGATTGTAATGCTGACTGCAATAATAATATAATTCAGACTGACATTAATGATAAACCAATGATGATACGATAAAATGAAGGACAATGACGCCTACAATGAAACTTCCTGATTCTAATTTGGTTTGTCTCCATTCACTGCGTTATACAGATATAGCACCAAGGCTAACGTACGTATATAATTATCATACGCGTTTCATAAATTTTTAAAGTAATAAATGGATTTTCTTGTTTGCATCCGGTCTGCTTATATTTTAATTTTCTGTAGCAAATTAACTACGACAACAATTCGAAATGGAATATTGTTCAATCGTTATTTCTATGAATGTTTTATATAAAAATTAATAACAGAAAACTAATGTAATCATTATTATTCAATAAGGCATTATTATTTCTAGCTAATATTTTAACAAATTAATTATAATTATACGATAATAGTACACGAATTACATGAATTAACAATAATATTAAAATTACTACTTTGTATATTTGTAAATAATATAAAATTAATTAATAAAAGACTACAACGAACACATATTGAATAGAATATTTTCCGGCTTTGTATGTACGTCTGTCTATACTGATCTTTAAAAAAAAAATTTTGATACAGAATGTGCGAACTTGGGTGGGACCACCCAAAGAAATTCTTCGTCTCACTCGGTTCATCGTATCTCGCTCACATACAAAATTACGAGCTCAAATCGCTACAGATGCTGCGATTATCGATCATAGATTTCTTTATAAGATAGATCGAGACTTCTCCTTGAAACAGTTTTGTATGAAAATGAAAAAACAAAATTGTGTTGCTCGTTGTGTTTCAGTTTTGACGAAAAGACTCGGAATGATTCGTAGAAACACAGAAATGTGACTTTTGCAATGTTATGTCACAGAATATTTTTTAAACGAAAAGAGGAATATTTAATCGCTTCTTTAGAAGATAGAAAACACGGAGGCATCGAAATAGAAATAGATTAAAACACTAAAACTGATTCGAACCGTGCAAGTTGGGAACACCATAGAAATTTGTAGCTTAGAAATACTTAGAAAGAGTTATAATTTCTTCTAATTGGAAGAACTGACTTTCGAGATTGCGAAATTCAACAAGTCTTTGACTTCTAGACGAGGAGTAACAATTAGCCTGTTTTACGTTTTAGAATACATTGAACATTTAAATTTTCAATTATACACTACGACGACAAATTTAATATCCATCTACCTTGTCAGTATATTCAAATTGTATATTAAAACGTTTGAAATATACATATGTATATGTATAAAATTATTATAGTCCTTGATCAATTTACTTCGCTGCAGTAAAAAATGAATCTGTCAACGTAAAAAACAATCTGTCATCTGTCTCTGATGAGTTATTACCATAACTCTTCAACATGTTCTTAAGTGTTGTAAAAATTTTAATCGAGACCTTATTGCATAATGGAAATTTTTTAAATTACATTCACGAAAATATCAATATGCATAAAAATCAAACATTCATCTTAAGAGTTCGTGATGAAACTACGAATTAAAAAACCAACGAAATACAAATTCCCAAGGCACTATCTAAAGGACTGCGATAAAAAATAATCGCTATCAAAGTAAAGCCCAAGAATACGTACAGGCCGTGAAACATTGCTATTTAAAATCTTGGTGGATCAAGAAGAATCAAGTTCAGAAGGAACAAATGAATTGGAACACGTATGCACACGCGTGACAGATTTTAAAACGTCGCGGTCCCGATAATGTATTCATAAATGCACCTCTGCCGCCCGACAAAAGGCAGATACTGGTGTGTCTTTAAAGCTGTTCCTCCTTTTCTCCTCTTTTCTTCTTTTTCTTTTTTTTTTTTTTTTTTTTTTTTTTTATTCCTTTCCGTTTCCTTCGCGCAAAGATTCTTGTTTGCCTGTTTTACGCGCTCGACTGACCCCAAGTCATGTACCCATGACCTTGCGTTTAGCTGAATAACCTTTATACACACGTACGACGCCGAATTGAATTCAGTTCCACGAAGTAAGACGGGTCTCGTCTCTCCACGTCTCTTCTGTACGCTCGCTTTCATCGTTCGGTCAAATGCCCGCATTATATTCACGGATATTAAATTCACGTTAGAGAGGAGAAACCCGGGGAAACATCCGGGGAGGTCTTCCCCCCCGTTAGTTTTAATTCGTCCCACATGAAACGAATTTCTACGTACAATGGTCGGCTAATCGGCTGTGACACCGTTCGTAGCGAATGTGGAATTTAAGTTTTGTATTGGATAGTTACTCAATCCTCCAGCCGCGGTCTATTTTTGTATTTTTGTTTGTTAATAATTACCCGGTGTATTTCAGGGATTGTACACGGGCTTATAAGGTTTATAACCGAAAGTGGAATATTTTTCCGTCTGATGTGATGTTCGCGGGATGTGAAGTAGAAAATTCTCCCAATAAATCGCGAAGAGTGCTTTATAATGTTATTACATTTTAACTATGTTTTAAAATAAATTATATTTTTCTAAAAAACTAAAACATTTTTTATAGATTTTACCTAGCAAAAATCTAAAGATTCTCTTGTTAACCCTTTCCATCAAAGATCTAAAGACTTTTCATGAATTCTATCGATCACAAATCGGACGATTTTTTTTTATACCGTGACTCTAACGCAAACCGACATAAGTATTCTTTCGTAACGCTAATTCACAACGCGGAATCTTAATTACTTCGCATCTCTAATGCAAATCGTAATTAATTTTTCGAAACACTAATAAAACACAGCAATTTGCCCAGTGTAACAACGGGCCGACATATACATCGGCCAAAAAGAAAAAAAAAAAGTCTAATACATATTACAAATACTGAAAGCGAGCAAAGTGACAAAGTAGTAACGAGAATGACCTTCTGGATTTCCCATCCAGAAGATGAAAAACCATTAGTAGTTGCCCTCTTTTATGGCAATTTGCCGGGCCTCTTCGGCTCATAGCCTCTCTCTCTTCAGGCGCGATGCCCGCTGAAACTTACATCTAGGCTCGAGTTTTTCTAATCGCGGAACAAAGTAAAACGAAACGATAAATCGCGGAAGCTGATTCAATTACACATGGACGATCATCAATCGTAGTGATTGTTGTCCGCCCGCACGTGCGTGCTCGAGCAATACCTACGTAAACGTTCGTTTCGGGACCTACTCGCGACCTATCCGCGATCACGACCGCGATATTAAATTCGAAAAATCGAGAAATAAAACCAGAAACGAGTGGCATGCTCCATTTGTACCAATTTTACTGTCGATTTTTCAAATTAGATTTCCTGAAACAGGTCGGACACGCGAAAGAGGGATACGCGACCAGAGACTGTGCCAACCTACCCGGGCCTACCTACTTATAATTAAACACAGGCACACCAGAAAGTATGCTACCTATCCTAATCAGACGCCCTATATTTAAAAAATGACAAAACAGGCACACCAACACACTCACTCCACGATTCTCACACGTGCCACTCGGGCGCAGACCTAAACTAGAGAGGCCATCCCGGAACACCTCCAACACTCAAGCTTAACACGCAATTTTCGCACTCTAATTTACGTACCATTTTCCTGAAATCGACCGACGATGGCTAGCGAACATTGCGTAAAATGTGATCAAAACACGTTTATATTTACAGCCGTACTTGAAATATTAGTAACTCAGAAAAAATGCATATAATTTCTATAAAAATTACACTAACTTGGACTTACACTATAATTAGTAATGTAATTATAGTGTACTTATTAGGTATTGTGATAATAAATTCATACTTTAAATTGTTGCATAAATATTATAAATATTTCAAATTATAATAAATGGAATGATAAAAACGACGCAATTCCATATCCAAACCACACACACACATGCGGAAAATACGTCGTGCACGATACGCTAACACATTGTCAGTCGCTGAGAAATTTTTTTATATAAAATTACAAACTATGGTCATCGTGCTCAATGTCTTTCACCCACCCAAGTAGCACCTGGGCACGTCAGTGAGATCCTGACAATGAACACGGAAGGGGTTAAATCCTGAAAATCCTGAACTAAAAAAATTATTAGTTTACGTAATTTGTAACGTACTATTGCATTACTTTATTTTAAACTCCATTCTTTCAGAAATTATTAAAATTGCAAGAGAATAGAAACAATGAACAAGAATTGAATTTATTAAAAATGTTATTATAAAAGTTAAAAATTGACTAAAAACAATTAAATATTAATAGCATATACAGAATATATCGATAGAATATCAGAGAAATAATTATAAATGATCATAAATACCAAATAAATACTAAAATGGATGCTACTTTTATTAGAATAAATCAAATGTTATCATACATACGTTAAAATCCGTTGAATTTATCGTAGAACAATGATGGCGTCCTTTTTGAATTTTGTGGCATCCCTCCAATACTTTGACACTTTTCTTGCACTCAACCAATAATCTGTACAAAAGAAAAGCAGAATTTCCAAATAAATGTATAAAAGAAACAAATTATATAAAAATAAAACAATGATCAAGATTATATGCAGTTCTGAAAGTTCGTAATACGAACTACCGGCGAATGTAACCACCAATAAGGCGATCAAAGAAAGGAACATAATTTAGTCATAATAATATTCGATAAATTATTGAGTACTTACAAACGTACGAAAGGATGTTAACAGCAGCGAACAGTCTACGAACAGTGAAAAGATAATGATGAAATTATTACGCAGTTAATAAATGTCACGCAGAATGATACGTCTTAACACTCCGATTTATAATAGACTACCCTCCCGCTCCCCCCTGCGCAGTAGGTTTGCGTAGTGAACTAATTTCGTGGGCGGAAGGGGGTTCGAGTGTACATAATTAAGATTACAAAAAAAACATCCTATGAAAATATTTCATTCGTACGTATGAGTACACAAATATTTATCTATATTTACGAGCGACAATTTAATTTGATTGAATATTTCTGGAAATATTAGGTAGGAATACTTGTGTATTCATTTCTAACCAACACTGATTAATGAACTGAACATATACATATATAATAACTAATAATGATTTCTAATGATGCTCGTACTATTCTAAAACATAAAACGATAAATTATTATTTACTCGATAATACGAAAGCAAGTCTAAAACTTATTAATTACCTCTTTACCTGACAACTTTTCGGACGATCCTCCTTCTTACTGTGCTTCTCGCTAAAAACAATGCGTCACGTGATCAGTTTATAGATTGGTCGCGAGAACTATCAATTATAATTGACTATCGCATACGTAATTACGTATTTCGCCGTTTCATTTGGCACTGTAATCTTTACTTAAATTCAAACTTTGAAATACAAGAAATACTATACAAAATTCCTTTCTTTAATTCTTTTCATCTATCATTTTTTAAATTTTTTAAATTTTGATATATAAAATATACATATCTTAATTTAGTTATTTCATTAAATAACAGAATAGTGTTTCTTCAGTTCGAATAACTTTATTCCTTGAAATAATTTGCATTATATTCAACAAAATTTTTTTATCAACAAATAACAATATCAATTAACTATTTCACAATAATACCATTTTGATGTCACATGCAATCGATTCTGTGCGAATAAAGATCTTTTTATAGTTTCTCATTTTACCACTTTTCGTGTTGTCAATCACATCAATGCATTAATGGAATAAAGGAACATTAAGAGTCTAATTAAAAGAATGCAACTATAAAAATTTACAAATTAAATCTCTTAATCAGTTTCTTTTAGAAATGAAAATTTAATCAATTTATGAACATTAAAAACATCTAGTGATACAAAGATGAAACTAATCTTTTCATAATAAAAACTTAAAATTCAGATTTTGTCAAGCAAAATTTTTTAACTGTTCAGGAATCAAATCAAAATTTTAAATTTCAGAAATTTTCTCTGTGTAATATTACTACATAATTAATTAATTAAATGCAATTGGTACAAAATGTTTTATTTTGGTGATGCTATTATGGATATTAATAGATAAAATCTTATCTATGGTATTAATTAATATGAAAAATTAATTAAATCAAACAATTTTATTAATTTCTATTAATTATACTCTTTATATTAAAATTTTGGTTCTTATATTAAAATTTAAAGTTTCAATGGCATTCTGCAAATATTTCATAAACAATTCAATGAGCAAATCGCACTTTGAAAGAGATAATATTGTCCTTTTATATGATTTTAAAATTAACATTTGTAATAAATAACACTTTACCATGTTTTGTTTATTAATGTCAAAAAGTTCACAAAGAAACTGCAAAATTACGAAATATGCATGAAGAATAGAAATATTTGTGATTTTTATATTAGAAAATTAGTTCTACCATCCACCGTCAGATAGCTATACTGTTTCAATGTCCGTAAAACAACTAAATTTTAATTTTAAAAAAATTTCTTACAGACAATTTCTTACTAAAAATTTACAAAAACTTAATAAATTGAAGAATCAATTTCAAAATATAAAGAATATTTAATTACTGGCAATTATTCGAAACTTAGACAAAAAAGAAGCATAAATAAGGATTTTTTTTTTAAGTTGGTATTATAGAATGTGAGGCACAAAATTCCCTATAGCGTTACATCTACTTCATCATTAGTCAATGACTTAGCCTTAGTACGAGCTATATATTTTTCAGTAAATAAAATATTTTATATTAATAATTTTATTGTATTAAACTAAAAACATGTCGGAGCGTAAAGTCTTAAACGTAAGTAAAATCTTGCAGTGAATTACATTAAATTAAATGAAAGAATTATATGTTTATGTTTTTGTACATTGTTTATGTATATTAACATCAATTAAAATTTTTGTATTTCAGAAATATTATCCGCCGGATTTTGATCCGTCGAAAATCCCTCGTATGAAATTGGCCCGAAACAGGCAATATACAGTTCGTTTGATGGCCCCTTTCAATATGAGATGCAAAACTTGCGGTGAATACATTTACAAAGGAAAGAAATTTAATGCCCGTAAAGAAGATGTTGAAGGTGATGATTATTTAGGAATACGAATTTACAGGTTTTATATAAAATGTACTAGATGCCTCCAAGAAATAAGCTTTAAAACAGACCCTAAAAACACGGATTATGAGATCGAAGCAGGTGCCACCAGAAACTTCATGGCTTTGAAATTGGCAGAAGAACAAGCTCAAAGAGAGGAGGATGAGGAAAAAGAAGAAGAAGCCACCAATCCAATGAAACTCTTGGAAAAAAGAACATTGCAATCGAAACAGGAATTGGAATTGTTAGAATCATTAGAGGAATTAAAAGACCTGAATCGCAGACAACAAACTATTGATTATGATCAAATGTTAGAACAATTTGATACACAAGCAGTCAAACAAAGAACAGAAAAGGAACAAGAAGAATATGATGAGCAATATGTTAAAACAGTATTTCGTAAAAAAATTATTGTAGAAGAAGAAATTTTAGAATTAGATGAGAATAAAAATGATGAACCACCAAAAAAGATGATAAAGAAAAGTAAAAATAAAATTGAAAGTAATAAGATTCAATCTGTAGCAGAACAAGAAAAGGTAAATAGCTTGATTCTTTGATTAATTGTAATTATTAAGTATTTATAAATGTATTTATAATTGTCAAGTATTATAAAATACTTTTAATTTTTTTATTAAAGCCTAAGGAAACTCAAAGAATAAAACCGTCTGAAACATCGTTATGGTCTGAAAATACACCATCATCGTCAAATAGAAAAAACTTTTTGGGCATAGTCAGAAAGAAAACAAATTTAGTGAATACTAAAGTGAACTCGAACTCTACAGTTACTAGTACTGATAAAGAAAAAACAGAAACTGTGACAAGAAAAGAAGCAGATATTTCTATGGGGAAAAGTACAAATTTGAATATAAACACATCTGAGAGTATGTATAATTCAACGGGGAATGGTAATAATGGTCTGTCTTTATTGGGTGCATACTCTGGCAGTAGTGATAATGATAGTAATTAACGTAATATTTAATATATTGTACATATAATTTGATTTTACAAATTTTATTATAAAATAGACTATACATACAAAATGTACAGAGAAAAAATATAAATAATCTCATCGAATACAATAGTGTAAATCAAAGTACACAAATGATTTTTTTAACTTTTTTTTAACATTTAAAGTATAAAATTGTTACTACTTAATTTGAACGTTTTTCTTTTAAAAAACATTACCAACGATTTATGATTCGATTACTATATCCACTATCGAATCAAAAAGATCTTACAAACGATATAGAGTGCCGCTTACCAAAGATGTAATGGCTAGTAACACAAAATAATCTCTGTAATTGTGATCAAAGATGGGGATCATTTACGTTGACGTTGTTTAGAAAGTTCCTTACAGGATGCCGAAGCCCTTACCCCTAAAACATAAAAAAATAAAATCAGAGAGATAAAGAGATTAGAAATCGGTCTGTTTCAAAGGCTAGGCACTCTGTAAGGAACTTTTGTATCAACGATATAACATTGAAAACTCGGTAGCAGGGAGTACCTAGCCTATTAAATCAGACCTTATTAATACAACATACAAATTTATTTACAATATACTTTACTAATTGTTTTCACATCAAACTATGCTTAAAGGCTGTATAGAAAGAAATTTTTACTGATCATATCAATAACCACTATAAATGCTATTTATAATCATTGAATAATATACTTATTGTAATAGTTTCAGAAAATTTAATTGAATTAAGTTCAATGCATTGTTTGCATCATCTGTCTGTTGTATCGGTTTTGTGCAAGAAATAATTCAAGAGAATTATATCTGTGAGATTTAATAATACCACAAACCCAAACCATTTATCCCTACATTGATGAGTCAAATCCTCCAAAATTGCAGAAAGATATTGTGTGTGTTGAACATCAACAGTGAGAAGCTATATATAATAGTTTACAAGGTGACACCATGAGGTACAGTCCTATTTACCAAGGGCGACCGAACTCGATGATGAAGATGATGATATTGATGATATTCTCTCTGATAAGGATTTTGCGACTCCCTGCTACTATCGTCCATGTTATTGAACTCTCCATGTAGATTATATACCCTGGAGGTATATCTCCTATTTCTATCTATCGAAGGTGAATCATAAAAATATTTATTGTTTTGGAAGTCGCGAGTATTCATCGAATTTTGATCTATTTCCAGACTGGATACATTTGTTAACCAATTACGAGAAAATTCATCCATATTTTCGGTGGAATCGTTTTTGCTCAACCAAGGTTCGTTTTTCTCTGCGAATGTTTCTTGTCGACAACGTTCACAAATATAAGGTTGGTCCTCATCGGAGGATGTATGTCGCTGTGTATAGTCTCCGTAATTATGTAACTGTCGGTGATCAATTTGCGAAGAACCAGTTGCAGATAAAAATTCCGATCTCCTACTAATCGAATCGTGCTGATTCAACGAAGGCAAGTTGAAGGAATCTTTCGAGAGAATTTGATCAGAATCGCTAATATATATATAATCCTGCGACAATCTATCTTGTTCAGTTTCCACGTGAAACTTTATGGAAGATGACGATTGTTCCCCAACATACCGCTGTTCTTTGTTCCTTTGCAAAGTCAGCTCAAGTTGAGCAATACGATTCTCCAAACGCGTGCGTTGAGCCTGGGCTCGATCTTGGTGGTCCTCCATCAATTTCACCATCTTCTCCAAACGCATGATCTGCAGCTGTTTGTTCTCCAACGTCGTGTACAACTCTTGAATCGCCTCCGTTTTGGCGGCTATCTGTTCGTGAATCTGATTGGTTAAACATTGCCCAACTTCTTTGAACAGGTCTATTCTTTTAATGATATAAAAAGTTTGTAATTATATGTTTAATCGAGTATAACTAATCGAGTGTTTCTCAAAATTTATATGTTCTACATTTCATGTTAGAATTGTCAAAGAATGTTAGGAAGTAATTTATAAATTGTACAAATATTTTTTAATTATAATTTCTTAATTATAGAAGTACTAAAAATTATCTAATTTATATCTTCTAATAATGACATAAAAAATTTCCAATTTATATACTCTTAATTTTATATTAGAATCGTCAAAGCAAGTTAGAAAGTAGTATTATAATTTAGGAATTATAGAAAGTTTATAGAAATTTTATTATTGAACATTTTTTTAATTACCTGTTCAAGATATTCGTTGTTCTCATTACTATTAGATAACTCTCCATTCTCTTGTTGTACCTTTCCCTTCAAAATATCAAGCAATTCGTCCCTCACTTTAAGAAATTTGCTCTGCTCACGCATCACACGATCGCGCTGTTCCAACTCCAAATGCTTCTGACTCAATGCAGTCTCTAGCTCCTCTTTTTGCCGAATCACTTCTACCAAATTATTGCGCAGATCGGAAACCTGTTGTTGAAGCTCAATCGCATGAGCGCTTAACCCAGCTCTTCCACTCTCCATGGACTGCGAATGCAGCCGCGTTTGAATGTCTATCAACTGTTTTTCTAAGATCCCACTTTTTTCTTGGCTAAATTGATGAAAATGAAGAGAAAGTACATTATTCAAAGTGCCTTTGCATAAGACAGTTTGAGGTAACTTTTGACGTTTTTAAAGTTAGACTGCGGATTTTTATACATCTTTATATTTCTGTGATCATAACTAAAAAAAGCTGAATTATATAAATAGAAATTTGTATAATTGGTTAATCTGTATATTACAAAAATATTCTACATTGTAAGCATTCTTACACTCTTTAATTTCCTATAAATGCATTAAAAAATCTGCAGTCTGATAATTTTATTTTATTGTAATTTAATTTTATCGTCGTCTAATCTTTTTTATATTTTTACGTCATAGCAAACTTTTTAGTGAATTTTTTATAAAATTACGTAATTTAGCATTGTGATAATACAGTGCACTAGAACAACTTACGCGTTTTTTGCAATCTTTTTCAATTCCGAGTACTGTATCATCAAGTTCTGGAGTTCGTTGGATTTGAATACCAATTGCGCAGCCAATTTCTCCCTCGAATCTTCGTCCTCCTCGCGACACTAGCTCACGAGAACAAGCGAAAAAGAAATAATTAAAAATTATAATCTTCTAGTTGATTAGAATAAAAGAGGATTTAACAAACGGAGAGATTAAAATTGAACAGCTCTTATGACTTATACGAAGACATGTCCCGAAAGTAGTGCAAACTAACGGCCGCTTGATGCATTACTGCGATGATCTCTTCTTTCTCCTCCAGCAGCTTCGAGTTCATCTGCCTCTGCGCTTCCAGCTCGTTCTTGGTTGCCTGCAACTCGTTGAACAGGCGTACTTCGTTCTCTGTATGACTACCCTCTGGTAAGTAAAACGAAACATGCACGTTAAACCTTCGTTCTAACGTAATAGATTGCACTTTTTCTTTCGATACAACTAAAATTAGATGTTAATTAGAAATTATTTATTTACAGCATGAAGAGCATAAGTGTGACGATTGTTTTGTTGAAGTACTTTGAACTGTTTTAACTTTGTAATAAGAAATCATATAACAATTCTTGGTTTCACTTTGAAGCCAATAAAGCCTTTACTTTGACAAAGATATTTTTATTCCCGAAAATTGTAAAAATACAAACGTCTTTGAAAAATGTTAAAAAGTTTTTTTCATGACTAGATCATGATCTTGAGGAATGAAATTTTCTCTTTTTAACAATCTCTTAAAACTAGTGGTGCAATTTTTTTCTTCAATATTTTATTGAACTTGGAATATTCGACGAAACTATAAGAAATCGTAAAATTTCTTTGAAATAAGACCAAGTGGACTATTAACGTTTTTACGAAAGTATAACAATTTAAAATATCGGTAATTAAATAAAATATCGTACTGTTATGGTAGTCCAAAAGTAAGAAAATTCACGAATATTTTTTTTTTAGTTACAATAGTTTTTCTTCTTATGCTTTTAGTTACCTGTAATAGTGAAGTCTTTATTCTTTTCCGCAAGCTCACACAACTGTTTGCTCTTGTCTTCGAGATTCTTGTACCGCTCCTCTAACTCCATAAACGCGTCTTCTGCATGTTGCCTATTTCAAACATCAAATCAATTTATATTCCTAAATTCGAAGAAAATAAATTTTCGTAATTAAAAAAGTTCTCTTCATACCTCTTCTCGTGTTCAACTCTAAGATCAGCGGTAACTGCTTTCAGTCTTTCAGACAGCTCCTTGATAGTGTTCATCGCTTCATTTTCCTTGCTATTCATTTTCTCTTTAAGCTCCACCAATCTAAAGCGAACCAAGTCAAGAAACCAAGTAAAAGAAGAACTTTGAGAAAACGAAAACGAGAAAGAAAAACAACCGTGCTTCAAAGCTGTCTCTCTGCTTTTCCACCTTTGCCACGAGATCCTCGTTGTTTTTCATCGACTTTTGCATATCCTTCAATCTAATGTCTATCGCCAGATCCTTTTGCTTCATTTGACCCTCTATGGTTTTCACGTTACCTTGAAGCTGCTGAATTTTTTCCTTGTCGTTCATCACTTGTGTCTCCATCTCTCTGATCTTCATACGCGCCTTTTGCAGCAACGACTCCGTTTGTCGAAAACGCTCTTTGTTGTGATTGTTTTTCTCTTTTTCCGTCTGTAACTCCTCCATCGTGGCGTTCAATTGCGTTTGCAACTCTTTCTGAGCCTCCGCCGCGTTCAATTCTTTTATCTTCGCTCTGGAATGCTCGTACTCGTCAATCAGATGCTTCACGTTCCTCGTTAACTCAGCGATCGATTTCTCTTCGATCTCTTGCATCTCGTCCATACGCGATCGAAGCGCGTCGTTCTCTCTTTGGTGAACCTCGAGCTTCATGATTACCTCCGAATTTGCGCGATCCGGCTCGTTCGCTTCCGAGCTGGCTTCGATCAGATGCGTGGTAACGAAAGCCACGAAATTCAACTGTTTTTCCAATAGTTCTTGACAGAAGTCGCGCAACTTCTTTGGGATCTCCCGTAGCCGATCCTCCAGAGTTTCGAGCAGCTCTTTTCCAACGGAGAGTTTCTCCACGTGAACGTTCGCTGTCTCGTTATAGCTCGGTTCGGCCTGGGGAAAGTGTTTAGATCCAACTTCGAACTTCAGAGTTTCCACTTTGCCTGGATCTCTCGCACCGCTGGTAATTAATTTGTCGCGAAGCTGCGACATCTCGTTGTAGAGATCTTGCGCGACTTTCTAAAGGTGTTTCGAATTTAAATTAAGACTACATTGTTCGGATTGTACAACAGAAAAGTGAAATGAAACTTGTTAATATTGACAAAGAGTATTTTAGAAATATACCAGTTTTTTGGAAATAAGATATAGTTTTGGGGGACACACATGCATTTTCTGTTTCGAGAGTACCAAAAAGAAAATATAATAAAATATTTATAGTTCTAGGTACGTGAAAAGAGAAACACACAGTGTCCACCGTGCGTGAGGATGTAAAAGTATTTATTATTTTTACAATAATGATTAAAAAGAATTGATGGAAAGATATAATATAAAATATAATAATTGAAATTCCAATTCAATCGATAATTTTTGACAACAGTTGCTCACACAATCAAGTTTAAATAATTTTTACGAAATCGAAGAATTGTGAAAAATGATTACATACCTGTTTGTCGGTAAATTCCTTCTTCAGTAGTAAATAACGTTTCTTTTTCATTGCATATTGATTTTCGGGTCTCAGCGTTGATCCGGCAGACAAAGTGGAGGAGGGCCTCTTCGACGAAATTGGGCTGACTGATGATTTTGCTGGCGTACGTCGAGCGGAATTGCTCTGCGATTTATTACTAATGGAAGTATCTTCTGTGGTATTACTTGCGGAATCTCCCTGAAATTGCGATTATATCTTTCATCGAATTTTTCATATCTCGAATCTTTTAAATATGTCTTTAATCCACAAATTCCTGACGTTATTAAATATTTAATTATATAAATAAAATTGCTTTAACTT
This sequence comes from Melipona quadrifasciata, assembly GCA_001276565.1. Lineage (NCBI taxonomy): Eukaryota > Metazoa > Arthropoda > Insecta > Hymenoptera > Apidae > Melipona > Melipona quadrifasciata. The sequence goes on from KQ435876.1 coordinate 996,758, forward strand.
ACTGAGGGTCAGGCAAAAATATTCGTAGAATACTACAGAATATTACAACTGCGATAAATACAAACCTGAATCGAACTACGTCCTGACTGACCATATAGAAGTCTATTTTTTTGATATGCAGACTTGGTTCCTGAACTTTGGCACTTTTCTCCGCAACGCTGACGGATTCTTTGTTCTCTAAATTTTCCAACAAACATTCCACATTCTTTAATTACAACTTACAATTACAATTATCAATGATAATATTAATTCGTCGATTTATTTTTTTGTTTAAAAAAAAAGGAGAAGCTGGATTCTTTCATCGTGTAGTAAATCTTTTCATATAATAAGTCATTTCAATGAATTAAAATATCAAAAGTAATTAATCATTTATCTCCAGCTGCAATTGCATCGAAAATCTGTAACTTTTCGTTCACAAACGTCAATCCCTTCGTGTTTTTCTAACCCATCCGCAAATTTCTCAATCAATTTCCGAAAAATTCTTCTCTGAACCTTCCAGTTACGCTCCGCCGTTGAGCTCGCTGATGAAACGAAACGAAATTAAAAATTCCGAGATCGAGGTTAACGAAATTAAATGAAATTAAATACATTTCAGAAACAGGATTAGTGAAATTCAGTGAAACTAGAAATTCCAGAAGCAAGATCAGTGAAATTAAAAATTCCAGAAGCAGTCGATATTAAAATTGATCGAGCGAACGACTTCTCCGGAGATAAATGTATAAAGAGAAGTTCGAACAGCTCCTCCTTGGAAATTCACATTAACAAGTCGAGTTTCTAGGGTTAAGACCTGACGGTTGGCGAGACGCGGTCAATTGACTCATTGTCGTAGTGGATGATTCGGCGTCGGGCGGACACGGTGCACGGGGTTCGGGTTTCGACGTCTGCGACACGTGGACGAATTTGCGTTCTCGGTGATGCGGTCGGGTTTCGATTTCATGTTCCTGCCGGTCGGAAGGCAGCGATGTCGCACGACCGTCCCACTCGTTCAAGACAGTCGACGACTTCGCGACATTGAACGCCGCCACCGTACGCTTCCCTCTGGCAAACGGATCGCGCGACTCACCGACAATTCTCGCGATTTAGACCATCGTCACGCATAATCGACACGCGGCACGCCGGACAGTTTCAGTTGTCGGATAACGTTTCCAATCCCGGAGCTCTTGTCGGGATCTACCGTACGATGATTTCAACCCCGAATTCCGCCCGAAACGTCAAAGTGAAGGGAAAGAACAATGACGAGTTGCCTCGGTGATGGGCAATTGTCAAGGGATCGTTCGATATTTTGGTAGATTCAGGGGGAATCTCATGTTGAGATTGAATTTTGGGAGTTGTAATCAGTTTTTGAGATGAAAATATATGTATATAAGTTCCACAAGTACAGTTAAATGATTCCGTGTCGTACATGTTTATATTTATTATGATGTATTTCATAAGAACTATGTAGAACTATGAATATATGAAAAATATGATAGACTTTGATTATTTAAATAAAAATATAATATATTTGTATTTGTATATATTTGTAATATGTTTGTATCGTCGGTTCTTGTATTATAATTTAGTCAAGTAAATTCTTGTTAAGACAAAAGTTTATGCTCTTCATGATGTATTTTATTGACGTTATATTGATATAAACAATTTGATCGTAGCACGTAGCATTTGAGAATAAAAGTTCGAGACAAATGACGATATTTCTAGAAAGTCTCGAGCTAAAAAACAGTCCAATAAAAACCGACCTTGCACCCGGTTAAACTCTCTCGCCAGTTCTGCTGTGAGAATATTATTTGGTAATTATTATTGTGGCCCATATTTTATTTTTGGACGCGTGGCCAGTTTACTACAGTCCGGTCTTTAATGATTCAAATTGGGAAATTCAATAGAAAATTGAAATCATTTTGTTGAACATTAAATTCAAAGCGACCAAAATAAACATATTTACAATCACTTACCGCAGCCATTTATTTAACATAATAATAATAATTTAATTCACGAGTAATTGTAATTTTCTCGCTATATGTACGAAGTAAAATAAACATTAATTTGTAATTTCGACGTTTCCGATATTACTTTGCGTATATTCCTAGCAATATAATAATATAACTTTAGCCCGGAATAATTGTGTTCACATATAATTAATAAATTCCTATTAAATCCCTATAGTAAATTAATGAATATTTACTAACGAATAATATTTAACCAAAAATATTGTTAACAAATAATGTTCTCGAACATTTCTAATATTTGATGTTCTCGAACATTTCATTTCAAAATTCATTTTGTAACAAAATTAACTTCAACTTAACGAGGAATTTTAAGAAAAAAATCCAATTGATTTATCTTTTCTGTCAATCCAAATGAAAATAGAAAAAGCATAAAGTTGGAATAATAGGAATACATATGGAGCGCGCTATGTCTGACCCTAGCGGAAGAATCTACTTTGAAACGCATTGCGCATCCAATCTGCGCAAGTGGTAGGTTGTTAGCGCGCCTCGAGAAACGGATTCAGTTGACCGAAGACTTGCGGATGTAACGGTTGTTTTGGATGTTTATCTCGATTGTAATTAATACACGTGACATGAAGCACAAAAACCAACCGTATTAAATTTATTGTACGTGTACACTACGCTCATACACGAATCATTCTAGTTATCACCATGGTGAGTATTACATTTCTTTATCTTTCTTGGTAAAGTTTAAAATTTTAAGACAACTGCGTATAATGTACAAAATATTGGTAGTGGCGGCACCATTGCAGACTAACAATTTAAGGTTAAGTTTAGAATTAAGTTTTAGAATTAAATTTAATTTTGAAATTTTTAATTTAATCTGGCTTGATTACAAATGTTTATAATGGGGAATATAAAATTCAAATTAAAATTAAATATCGCTAATTTTACTTTCCTTTAATTAAACATGGTAAAATTTAATTAACTTAGTAAAAAGTTAGGAATAAATTTAAATAAAGTGTAATTTTTTTATTCATAATTAAATAGAGCAAAGTAATTTTTTCGTTGAATATATTCCTGTTGGTCCATTGTTATTTTATTACATTATTATTTCTCAGTATTTGAATATATAAAAAAAATAAAATAAAAATATAGTTGATCTGCACTTAGATACACAAAACTTCACAAATTTTTTTATTATTTTCTATTTATTCTAAATAGATAAAGATGAAAATATTCTTAAGATACATTCAGTAATAATACTGAAAACAAATGTAATAATTGACATATGCCTGATAGATATAGAACGAAGAGTTTCATTCTTCACTTCATTCTATTCTCATATATATGACTTGAATTCAAACACACGTGTGATGGTCTTCATTTGGTCAACTTCATTTCTTAAACAAGCATATCTCCATATTTTAAACACGATAAAATAAATGGAAAATGTTATAAAACTTTCAACAAATTTTAATATTAACCTGAAAATTTACGTTAATAACAAATTAGAGAATAGAATAATAAATATTCTATTTTTTAGACAAATGTTCAGAAATATTTATCAAATACTTATTTCTCGAATATATAATAAACAAGAATAATAAATTGTTCATATCCACCTTCAAAGCGTTTGCGAAATCAGCTTTAATGGAATCATTCACGCGCAAAGACTATGCAAATATCGATTCGTTACATACAATTTTACACGATTTACCGAGCGTATATTGCAAAATGTCATAAGTACAGCAAGGATAGTAATGATCTCAGAAATGATATGAAATATCTTTTTTAATCTAAGATGCACTCTCTCGTAATTATACAAACAATGTGATATTTACAAATATGATTAAATATTTGAATAAACATATCGACAATCTCTCTTCTCTCGTTGTTTTCTTTTAGTTTCGCTTCGTGTGAGAATCGAAATGGAAAGTAAATATCAAAAAATCAAAATGAATATCACCGTGACGCACGCGGAACGAATTTTTGCGAAAATATTTTTCCATTGCATTTGTGAGAATTGCACGACAAGAGGTGTATTTCAATTTTTTCAAAACGACACATTTGCTCTCAGAATACAGAACTATAGAATATTGAAATTGTTGATTGATCACGATGGTACGAGTAGGAACAATTGTGCGAGAATTTTTATACGGTTATACAGAAATAGATAGATAGTTCTGCATAAAAATGAAAAAAAAAAAAAAAAAAAAACACGAAAAAATTACACAATAATAATGTGAACCATCGAATCATACAATTGATGAAGAATATTTCGAATTATCGCAGTAGCACTATTCAAGTATAATATGATAACATAATATAATAAAAGATTATAACATGTGAAATAAAATAATTCTCTATTAAAGAAGCAACGCCTGTAGTATAATAGAAAAATCCAAATAACCAGAGTTTAGTGTAAGTTCTATGACAAAGAAAGTAGAAGTTTGAGTGATAAAAAAGGAATAAAAATTAATTAATTAAGAGAACGAGTAAATATTTTTAAAAAGCGAAAGAAAAAAGACTGAAGAAAATTGAAAAAGTTAAAAAATATTTTTAAAGAAATATCGTGGTGACGACATCGTTGTCAACGGTGGGAATCTTTTTCAAACTTTAAAAGCCTCGTCGCAAATGATAGAGCTGCTCCTTTTCTTCGACCATTTGATCGCGTTCATCAATCATTTTCGTGGAAAGTTGTGCCCCTTCATATTTTGTTGATCTCCTTCGAAAAAGTTGCGAAAGATAGGACCATCGTCTTCCGTTTGTACGAGATCTTGTCGTGTCTTATAGATGTCGCGACATTATATATCGACACATCTATAGAAATATAGAATACCTTCAACTGTATCGAAAAAGCGAAGTTAAAAAAAAGTTTATAGAAAATTATTTTGATCAATGGCTTTTCATAGATTGAAAAACATTCTTAGATTAGTATGTTGGCACTTCGCGCGATGTTTGATATTCCATTTTATCGAAATTTTTACAATTTCTTTTTTCTACACGTCGAAATTTCATTTTCGTTTTCACAGTTTGCTTGTAAAGGGGAATGTTGTACATAAATAATAGAAATACTTAAAAATTATTTAATTTGCAATATAAATATTTTATTTCATTATTATTCATATTAATACATTTGTATCATTCACGAAACAAAATAATTGTAAATAATTTATATACTGTCATAAATAATAATAAAGTAAAATATTTATAAATTAAAAACAAATCTGTGTTTCTGTTATTCTGTATACACGTGCAATATTTTTTTTTTACAAGCAAACGTTAAAAATAAAATTGAGATCTACCTCATAGTTATATTTTACAAAATAAACGAAACTAGAAGCAGAAGAAGTAAAATTACGCGGGAGGGAAAGGAAGGAAAAACGTACATTTAAATACGTCCAGTCAATTGAAAACAATTTCTTTCTTATTTTCTGCATTCAATGTTTATCAAACGGACGTTTATCGAACACCACGGTTTATCGAACACGCAAGCTTTTGACGTTCGATTGCGCATTCATTCCCTAAATCCCGCGTTCGATCGCGCGACGCTTCAAGAAAAGCAAACGCAATCAGACCTTTATTCGACCCGGCTCGAATATCCGTTTCCGCTTGAAAAAGTTCCGGCGTATAAATGCGCGAATGCTCGACTATATCGTTGCACAATTTATCGGATTTAATGTAACGATATACTAATAATCAGAATAAATCGACGTAACTCACAGTACGTAACAAAAGTAACAATAGTAGATACGGAAACAGCAAATTATTTGATCCGTAGAATGAAAACAAGGGAAAATAATATAAATGTTGTTATAAATTTGTTTGTTGCGAGAGAAGAAAGCACGAGAATGCTAATTATATCACTCAATTTTGAAATTATATCTATTTGATTGAATTTTATTGTGACTTCAGTATGAGAAACAATGTAAAATATAAAGTAAAGTTAAATAGACAAAAATTTCAGTGACCTGTAACGTAAATTATTATAGTCATCTATAACCCAACGATACTATTCAAGAGTTAGAGTGCTAAAGAAAGAAGCACAAGAATGCAAAGAAAATTAAAAAAGAATTGCAACAATAAAATTGGGAAAAACGAAGATTCTACAAAATTTCAATAGTAAAAATACGCAAGATGAGCCAACAAAAATTATGATCGTCAATGTTCACACTGAGAATGCTCACTGAACTGGGAGAATACTTTCTCGAACAGGATTTGTACAATAGCAGGGGCCATTGTCTGTGAACGTAACCATTTTTTGCAAAAGGAATTACTCACCAGGTATGCATCTCTATTTTTCTTCTCTGCATCTCGGCATAGTATATTTCCATTTTTGTTCATTAACAGCAGCTCTGAAAACGAACGTACCGAAACACAAAGGGAATACAAAGAACCACATAACTGTTCTTAGCAAATAATTTTACTGGAAAAATTGGGCACTTTGAAAATATTCACTATATTAGTTTCACGGCTTAGCTTAGCTATAGCTTCAGATATGAAATTCTTAATATTTAGACTTAATGGCAATATTTTTATGAAAATTACCACATTCGAGAGGTCAAAAAATTCTTTTTCCTCAATTTATTCACATTGACAGACTGTCACG
>KQ435876.1:1026021-1045661 GCA_001276565.1 Melipona quadrifasciata
AAATGTGCAATAAAAAAAAAAAAAAATACGCCGTTACATCGTTGCGACGCGCGAAGTATCTAATCCTTTTTCGAATTGCCATAATTCATCAGGTGCAGAAATTAGTTCTTTTTTTAATAAACTTGCCATTCATTTGTTGTAATCTTCAATCTCGTTCTTGGCTCCCATTCAAAGTTACATTCAATAACTTTCAAACTTTAGTTTTTAAATTCAACGGGAAAAACATTTTACGTAGTATATGTACGTTTCTCTGTATTGCTTGATTGAATATAATCAAACGATACGGTGACTCACTGAAATATTCAAACATTTATCGTAGGAAAAACCTTTTCAAAATTTCATTGCCACCGTAACGAGACGCGACCGTCACGGGTTATATTGGTAAAACTTCAAACCAATCTGAAAATATATGCGGAAGGCTACGACACGTTTATCGCAGACGTACGTTTAATAAAGAATAAGTACACGGCCATGAATAGCCATCCGGAGTTATACGCCAGTATAAACTCTATTTACGCGAACTTCGCTTATTCGAACCAAATTTTAGTCAATACCCGATTAAACAAACTCTTGCCGGTTGAATTCACCAGCCAGGTATTTGAACCTAAACTCCCATTATACGAACGAAAATTACTAGCAGAGTGGAGAGTCAATGGACTCGTGTTCTATAAACTGTTTACGCCTCGGCGAGTTCGTGTAGGCGGAATTTTACGAGTGTTAAACGTTGTTTAAGACTCGTTGATATAACGGATAATTGGCTATTTCAGTACTTTCGCGATGTCTTACAATTTCCGAATTTTCTCTCGACCTTTATCCTAATTAACCTCCGACGTTACGATGTTAATGGAATTTCGAAATTTGTTTTACACAGGTGATACATTTATAAGAAGTTTCGCTTAGGCATCTTTAAAATTCTGACGCTAACCACACCTGTGATTCTTATTGTCTTTTAAAAGGTGAATTTTTGACGTGGAGGAAATTGATCGAAATTGTCAAACGTTGTTTGAACTATTACAAAAGGGTGCGAACAGCTTTTTGAAAAAAGTTCGTGATTTTTTTGAAATTATTGAAATTAATTGAAATCGACGCTACACGGGTTATTTGATTAAACTAAAGAGTCCCTTTGCCTCTCAGGAAATTGAGAACATTGAAAAGAGAAAGAGAGGATAAAATGGAACTTTTTGTTTCAGTGACCGTGCAGTCGGACAGCGTGGGCATTGTGCCGCGAAAATTCACGAGATTTCTGATATCCGCCGAGCCGGAAAGCGAGGACGACGCGGCAGAGAGCGGCATCTTCGATCTCCAAGACGAGACGTTGTCGAGGTACTCCGAGACCTGTTCGAATGCCGTAGTGGAGACCTCGAAGGTGGTTAAAGAAAAGATTTCCGTGGCGTGGATCAGCCCTTCCGAAGGTAGCGGTTGCATATTTATCAGGTGAAGGGATATTTTAATAACAAGCATGAAAATGGTGCGTAGTCTTGCATGGAAATAGCAATGAATTATTCAATCGGTGTCTCTCTCCTCTTTCGTTACGTAATTATAATATCGTTGAAACGTTGGTGAAAATCAGCGAGATGAAATAAAAATTCGATGCTCAATAAAAATCATTTCTGGAGATGATTATATCTGCACAATTATAGAATTTTTAATATTGGAACAATCAACGATTAAAACTCGGTGTCAGGGAAATGAAATTACTTTGCAAGGAATAGGAAATTATTCATAATACAATAAAGCCGTTTCATTTTTTATATTTTTTACGAAAAAAGCTCAATGACGTTATATTGATCATATAGTGGATGTACAATGATAATAATGTATATATTGATATAACGAACGAAATCTATGAAAATAAAGTAAACATTGCACTAGTAACACCAGTATGAAGCAATGTTTCACACGTTGTTCCTCATCGCGATCCTGATTTCTCTTCGTTTTTCTCGCGCCACAATTGTCGCGACTCTCTCTCTCTCTCTCTCTCTCCCTCTCTCTCTCTTTGTTGAACAACGTGCATTTGAATTGAATAGTTCGGCCGGTTTCACCGAACGCTGACACCTCGAATTAATGCAATCTCGAGGCGATGGGCCTGGTAACACGTGTTCTTCCACTTGTTTTTCTCATAGGGCGACGATATTGGAGACGCCGGATACATGGTACATGGACGATCAGAACTTAGGGATAAAGATATGTCAAGACTCGAAGGCCGAGGCGGACGACCAGGGACAGGTTCTGGAAAAGTGCGACGCCTGCGAGGAGGCCAAGTACGAAGTTACTTTCGAGGGACTTTGGTCTAGAAATACTCACCCTAAGGCACGTGAGAGCTTGTCAAATAAAATCGACAAATAGAAATGCATAGAACCCGCTATCGATCTTCTTGTTTAAAACGTCGACGTCTCCTCGATGAGAAAACTACTCTCCTCTTTTCTTCTCTTTGCTCGAAACTTCTTTTTTCTTCTTCTTCTTCCACGTTTTCTTCTTCTTTATTAAACTTGGAATAGGATGAATTACCTGCGGTTTACTTTGGCGGGAATGAGATCCTTAAAAATGTTTTGTGGATGAAATTATATGAGAAACGGATTACTTTGGACGATTCATATAGATCTATATGAATACATTAACATATTGGATTAACATATAATACATACATGTATAGATAACTTAACATATAACACATATTATATAACATATAACGTATGTACGTGGCCTAGTACTGCTTTACTAAACTCTGAAAAATTAAAGGACTAATAAATAATAAATTAGTCGAAAAATAGTCAATCTTTGAGCTCTCCTGTAACGTCGCGTTATTGGTTCAGTTATACATACTTTTTGCCGCACAAATGAAATTCAACTACGAATTAATTATAAAGCAAAATTATAGTAAACTAAGGAAAACTACGTTGATACACTACGAACGAAATTATTTCAATTTCGGTTAAGAGATTCTGTTTCATTGATATTGGGAAAAACCGCGAGTTACTCGACGACGTGAAAATGGGTCGGAAGAAAGTTTCGCGAAACTTTCTTTCAACTCGCGACGATGTGCGGTTACTCGATTGTGTAGAGAATCGTTTCGAATGGATCCAGAATCGCATCTGTATGTATTCGTTTCAACGATTTTCGATATTCGGTCAAATTGAAATAAGAACTGTCATCGCGATGCGTGCGTTTAGTTTGCGACTTACTGAAAAATTTTCTGTAATCACAACACAATTTTGTGTAATCGTGTTTATTCCTTTTATCGAATTTCTTTTTTTATTTTTTCAGGATTTTCCTAGCAAAGGATGGCTCATTCGATTCTCAGACGTGATCGGAGCGTCGCATACAGTAGATTACAGGTTTTGGAAATACGACGGTCTGGCCAGCGCCGGTTTGAAAAAACTGGCTGAACTTGGGTCTACCAGGGCATTGGAGTCAGAATTAAAAAATCAAGTAAATTAATTCATCGTCATTAAGTATCGTCAACTCGTTTTCCTTGTTCAACTTTTTATTGAAAAAAAGTTTAGAAATTCTTTTAAATTTATAGTTCTAGTATCTATAGTTACCAAAAATTTAAATAGTATCGAGGTCATTAATAAAATCATTTATAGTCACTTAAAATTACTATCACTTTATGATCAAACAGATTCTTGATTTCAATTTTGCGTAAATTTCGTAATGTTAATGTTAACATAATATTAATCTACGAATAATTTACTTTCTCGTAGAGTAAAAAGATCAGAACAATAATCAAAGCCAGGGGGATAAGTTACCCCAATATTACTGGGAAAACATTCGCGGTTTTCCGTGTTGATCGAAAACACCATCTGATGTCTTTGGTATCCACGATTGGTAAGAAAAGATACGTTGTCAATTCACTTTTTTAATTAAAAAAAAAAGAAAAGGAAAGCTATCCTCTAATAAAAAAAAAAAGAAAAAAAGAATTGTTCTCGAAAGTTTTAAATGTTTCAATGAAAAATTCTATAAATTACAATGGATTGATGAAACTGAAACAATAATCTGCTAAAAATGCGAAAATGATTTTACAGATCCTTCGCCGGATTGGATTGTCGGAGTTTCAGGTTTGGAATTGTGCTTGGATAATTCCTCCTGGATTGAGCACAAAGAACTCAATTTATACCCTTACGATACGGGTACTAATGATGGGATCACGTATTTGGTAAGGGAAATTCTTTTTTCAAATATTCTCTTCATTAACAAAATATTAATCCAATTTCTATAAACATACGCACTATCATGCATAAGCATTTGAAGACAGTTTTAAATATATAAAATTTAAGTATAGTGTTCTTAATTCTTAATATTGTAACGTATACAGTGAATAGAATAACCAGTATCGATTAGAATAAATAAGAAAGCAGTAATTGAAGGAAGTTGAAGATTAATTTTACAGATGCATCTTAATTGAATATGTCTGTTCAATATTAGAAGGATTTATTAAAAATGAATATGAAACTTGAGTGATACAAATATATTCCTTGTTTCAGAGTATCCAATCTCATTGTCAGTTACGTAGAAATTTCATTGCACAAACAATGCAAACGCAGGCTTCGATATTTCAAAATAAAATGATCCAGTATTTAATAAGCAGACTGCGGATTTTTATGCATCTATGAAAAGTTGCAAAAAAATGCATACCATGTGCAAAAGTAGAGTATCATTAGCAATACGTATAGTTCTGTTTTTTTCAGTTTATGCTTATAAAAATTTAAAAATGGATAAAAATTTGAAATCTGGATATTGTTCTGTTTTTTTCTTTTTATGCTTATAAAAATTTAAAAATGGATAAAAATTTGAAATCTGGGTTAATAAATGTATAATATCTGGATAAGAATGTGGATTTTCGCTGACGGCGAAAGAAAGGTTTCCCCTTTGACGAGAAAAAATCTAGAGTAGTAGTATCTCTCGACGCGAAACGAAAAAAAAAATATTCGCTCGAGGGGGGACGAGAAATGAACGCCAGCTGTCGATCTCAGAAAATTGACATAATAAATTCGACGGCAAGCCTCCAGCCTAACAATTGACAATGGGATCTGCTGTGAAAATCGCTGACGGGGCGTCGAAGTAAACGTGCCTGCGACGCTTCCCCGAGCCGACCGAGAATTTTCTTCGTCACATCGCGACATTTCCGCCCTCTCCATCCTCCGAAATTCTTTTGTTCAACGGTTCACGAGCCCGAATGATTCGTCCCGAAACAATGCAAACGTAGATATTCCGCAGAACAACGAGAAACGAAAGGTAACTCGTTAACGTCAGAGAAATTGAACTGAATTTGAACGGAATAAGATAAATTGATAAACAAAGAGGAACAATCGGGCTCGTTTTGAAGCTTGAACTTTCTACTTTTACAATATCTTTCGTATATTTTTCCAAAAATGTTTCCACATCATTTTGAAAGGGGATAAGATACATTTTCCCTCGAAAATTTTGCAAATTCAAACACTTTCAGAATTAAACCCACTACTACGATTTTGAAGGTTGAAGTCTTTCTTCTACAATGATTCCTCTTTTAAAAACTGCTGAAATTGTACGAGCTTAAAATATTGACAATTTTTCATCGAGTGTACGAATAATTTCTGCTCATCGTTTTCGTTTTTTCTACCCGTTTTTACTCATTGCAGCGAGATAATAAAGTAAAGAAAGATATTCGGCGAATTTCTGGGAATTTAATATCGTCGTCGATGTTTAAAATTTTTTGATAATTACGAATTACGAATTTTATAACGAGGATTCCTCGCGTTTGCAGTCACTGGGTTCGCCAACCGAGCCGCAGGAATTCATTCACAGGATAACTTCGAGCTACCCGAACGACTCGAGGTCTCCGTTCTACGATCCATCCGGCCTAGATATGAAACCGCTGGCCAGGCTTTACTTAAACCGGCAGAGGCTTTACGAGAAAACTTGCAAGAATACATCAGAAGACGCGACATTATCCTCAGGCATGGATATCTAACAGTAAACGCAAAGACAAGAAATATCGCTTTCCTATTAGTCTGCTTTCGTTCTCTGCTCGCAATCGTCATTTTTAGAAAGGCATTGAATGAAAATATTTTCCAATGGGAATGTATTTCAACCCTCTATAGATCAATAGCGCGAGGGTAATTAAAAGAAAATTGAATTGTGGAAAAATTACCTCTTTTTTCAATTCTAACGTGATCATTTTTATTATATGCCTGTTAGGGCATGATCAGTATACTTTGTTAAATTTCAATGCTTAGATTGGTCTTTGGATGCAAGAATATACATATCACGTATAATGTATAGGTAAAAATAGTAAAAAGGATTGCAAATTATCGTTGGAACGAAATAAATCTGAACAAAATCAGAGGAACAAGAGATTTCATGCTACTGTATGAACGATGATAAAAATGTTTTGATCAAATAGCCTATAAATGGTTAAATAATATTTTTAAATAATTTTGACGGTCGATTCACAATAAATTCCTGCCAAATCTAGAAGATTTGTAAAAGAATATTTTTAGACATGACATTGACAAGTAGATGGTGTAATTTGTAACATATGTGTGATTACAAATATAGGAGCATGCAAAACAACAGAGTGGGGTAATTGGAGCACGTGTTCGACGGCGTGTGGTCGTGGCACTCAGCTCAGGCAAAGACATTACGAGAATGTCGCGGCTGCAGATAAGAAAAAGTGCAACGTCTCATTAAGCGATAAGCGTCAGTGTCACGGGCATCAGTGGTAATTACCATGATTTAATAAAAACTCAAATTTCTCGTTTGCTTTAATAAAACCTCAGATCCGGTCGATCGGTCTGTCACTTGTCAGATAGATTTAGGTGTTAAAACACAGTAATGGCCAAGTTTAAAATTTAATCGTTCTGAATTTTATGAAACTAAATTAGAATTGGCAAGAGATTAGAACGAACAGACGAGCGTTTGATACGAAGATGATGTTTAGTACAAATTTTGTTTATTCACGTGTAATACATGAATTTTAAACTTTCTTCTGTTCGTCACTATACATTTATTTCATTCACTTATTATGATGTATTTGTTTGTTATAAATGATTTATCAGCATCATACAAATTTTGTATGGAAAATGAGAAAAAATAAGAATGTTCCTTATATTTATTTATTCGAACGTAAAAATTAATTGAAACCAAGTTTGCTATACAATTATCACAAGGACATCAGAATGTAGAAGACGTATTCTTATTACTATCAAAATTATTTGTTCACTTTGTTGTACATACGTACTCGATTTATTCGTATGCCTTTTAAACAGATACATCGATATTCTAAAATTTGTCCAATTTTGACTAACAAATCAATTATCCAAGACGGTTGTTCTCCTCTCTTAGATACAAATAACAACGTCGATAATGTTTGTCGCAGCAACGGCGAGCGAAAGCCAGAAAAGGGATGCAGCGAGTCGGAGGCACTGGAGGAATGGAGCAACTGGGACAGGTGCACGACGACCTGCGGCCCCGGGATCAGGATCAGAACAAGAATTTTCAAGAAGAAGAAGCACAAATACTGTAGATCCTCCTATAGCAAGCAGCAACTCCAACAAGAACGTCCTTGCGAGGAGAACCCGGAGTGCGATGAAACGAATAGCGAAGAGGTAAGCGAGTCGCCTGACCGAATGGACGAGAATCATAACGATGAGGACAATGGTAACAAAGAAGATTACGAGGAGAACGACGAACCAACGTCGGATGGAGTAGAGGAATGGTCGCAAGTACAGAATCCTCTGATAGTTTACAAGATCTTACTAACTGTCAGTCTAACCAGCACGAACCTCGCAAAACACGTAACTTTAAAAAAAAAAGGGCAGTAGAAAATGAAACTACTAAATTTCACAGAGTTCCGCTTGTCGTGTGCTATTATTAACAAATCGTCGAACTCGATCATCGCAGCGACAAATAATAATTACACTTTGAAAGTCGTTTGGATGCAAGTTGGACCACATAATGTAGTATGCTTGTGCTACGTTATGTAGAATATCTCTCTAATGATAAAAAATTGACAATATTTTAAACTGTTATAATTTATAACCCACTTTTGACAGCCTTGGGTTCGTTCTCTTTTAAAGATGTTTTTGCATCGTGTAAAACTTTTATTCTCGAAAATTATGAAAATTCAAAGGTCTGTAAAAACGTTAAAAAATTTGTTTCGTGACAAGATCCACCACGATCTTGAAGATTGACATTTGCTCTTCATAACCACCTCTCAAATCTTACTGTACAAATTTTTTCTACCATTTTATTGAACTTTCAATAGAGTTAAAATTGAAGAAATCCTAACATTTTGTCGTCTAATCGTAATATTCAGAGTTCAATGAAATGACGAAAAAAAATCGTAAAACAAGTTTTAAATGATTGTTGCAAAGAGGAGACCTCAATCTTCAAAACCATTGTGAATCTAGTAATGAAACAAATTTTTCAATGCTTTTAGAGACGTTTATATTTGTACAATTTGTACCATCCCGCTACAGCATGAATTGTGGAGTATAAAAACTGAAGAAGTTATAACAGTTTAAAATATTCATAATTTTTCATCGTTAGTGATACAGTTGTGCTCTTCACTGTACATCTATCATCACTAACGAATTTCGAATTGTTCAGAATAATCGATTCCACGCGCGAGTAACTTTAAAACCATATGTGAACCATTTCTCGCAGAACCATCCACTGGCATCATCACGTAAGTCGAGCGATTTAATCGCAAGGGAAATGAAATCAGCAATCATATAACTCTCTAGTTACAGAATGAGTCAGAAGCGAATAATCCAGTTGATTGATGTTCGAAAACAATTTTCATTTTCCTTTTGCTCACTCGCAGAATTGAGTTAAATTATGCTTGTCGAGCATTATTATTCACTCTTATTTGTCACTTCATATTTCATTTAACAACGTAATTTCTTAAGTATACTTTGTCAAACACTGACAAATATGAAATTTTGTAATAAATGTAGTCGACTAACGTTCATCATACGTGACATCGTTTAGTTCATATCACATATATGTATGTTTTTGCTTGACGTTACATAGTGACTAGCTCTTTCTGCTTTCGTAACAACTTAGAAAAGAAAGAATAAAACTGAAAATTTATTTAAAGGTGGCAATTATATTCAATCGCTGGAACCTTTTTTAAAAATTCTAAATGTAGAAAATTCGAATTATTATTAGTGAATGTATTTACCATTTTCTTCTTAACATTTTTAAAAAAAGAAAGAAATGAAAAGTGAAAATTTATTTGAAGGTACTAGCGATAATTAAATTTAATTTAATCAGTAGAACGAATGAATTGAATATGAATTGAAGGATACAAAAATTAGAATTAAATTGTACACGTATTTAAAAGAACAAATTCAATTAATTATTTAAGATCTTTCGTACCTTAAAAAAATAATAAGATTAAGTGGAGATTAAATGAAAGTAAATATATCAGATATCTTAGCAGTCGAATTAAGAATCTAATTCATCGATCGTATTGATTTTTTAATCAGAAGTGCAACGAAGCGCATTACACGCAATGGTCCTTGTGGTCACCGTGCAGCTCTAGCTGTGGTAGCGGTACCCAAACAAGATTTAGGACCCATGAGGATTGGCATCATGATGATGTAGATCCCACGGACTGCAAGCACGAAGCAATTCCTTGTCAAGCCAAAATTGCAACGTGTGACTTCACAAAAGAACAAGCAGAAGGTACGCAAGCTAAGAAATATCTATCAAATGATTTTTCCTTCGGATAAAAGAATAAAAATAGTTCTTTTATATGACAAGATCAAATACAGAGCAAATTCTTAGCAAATTCATCAAAAGAGATGATTGCTCAAAGGCAACGTACATAAAATTGTTTTATATTCTATTAACTTTCAGAAACTAGTGATGATATTTCATCACGTATTATTGTAGGACGTAAGTCTTTTAATATTTAATTCTTTCGAAATATTTTGTATGTAATAAAATATTTTTTAGTTTAATAATTTCTCAATTGACGGACTTTAAAAATAATTAAAACTTAAGATCTGCCTTATTAACTATGTCTGAAAAGTATATTTTACATTTTTGCATCATATAAAAGAAAACATTGCCATTTATCATTTCCATAAAAATTCTAATAAAATTTTCTAATAAAATAAATTTGAAACATTTTAGAATATTTTTAAATAAAAAAACAAAAAGAATTTTTTAATTCATTTGGGAAAAAAATGCACACAGTAAATCGCTAATACCGCAGCTTAAAATCGAAAATTTTAAAAATAGAATGTCTAGAATATTTATTTAGTCCTTTCGTGTTACAATTCGGTAGTACTTTCCTGGCAGTTCTTCTTGTCATTAAAATAGAAATAACAGATTTAATTTTTAATTTATCTTTTTTTTTATATATTTTATTTTTCTTGTCTTTTTTCAAAATTAAAAGTTGAGTAATAAAATTATTGATTTTTCCAAAAAGAACAAATTGCCAACTTCAATTCAACTTTACAACAGATATATGTTCTCTTAACGATTACACAAAATTTATACATGTTTACAATATATACGTATACACGATATTTATAAAATATTATATTACAGTAAAAATGCAACAAAAACACATTTTTCATTTTATAATATTATATGGTTTCAAACTATTTTAAAACTTATTTCAATCATCCTAAAATATTTTTATGAAATAGAAACGTCGGTCGTCAGTAATCACCGTGGCAGTCAACGTGTTAAAATTATATCAGCTTCTTTTATAAGTAGCAAGAGCAACTCATAATCTTAGAGTAACTCCTTAACAGCTGCAGCAGTTGCAATTAAGCATCACGACGCACTGCACTTAAATTATATCGTGACTTTACGAAGCCGACGACGCTGTCTAACTTGCAATTACTAAATATCGACCACTTTTTTCCCCCTTTACACTTTCGTGACACCCGATTTCTACAAAAATTCAAACTACATCGAATGAACGTGAGTTCATTCAAAGCACAAAGCACGAAAATAGAAAAAAAAGAAATCGAACATGTAGATTAAACATTTTCATTAATTAAACAGGAAATTTTTTTCTTTTATTAAAAAGAAAAATGAAAGAAAAGAAATGTAAACTGATTTCAGAATTTTGCAAGAAACCAAAGGAGGAAGGACCAGCACGATGCACCAGTAATATCATCCGCTGGTATTTCGACAAAGAGAAGGGATGTAAATCGTTCAAGTATTCCGGTTGCGACGGAAATGAAAATAATTTCCCAACCGAGCAAGATTGCAAGAAAGTTTGCGATGATTATCAGAGTAAGTTTCCTTTTGCGATTCCGCGTTCTCCTCCAGTGAAGAGCATAACTGAAGCAATAACGACGAGGAATTATCGATATTTTAAACTGTTATAACTTCGTAAGGAAACATCATCGGATAATTCACTTGGTTTTGTTCAAAACCTCTACCTTGACAGTTGGTTTTCCTCAAAAGTGTTTTTACAATACAAACGTCTCTAGAAAAAGAAAAAAAGAAAATACAATCGTGAAAAGAATCTTCAAGATCATGGTAGATTTAGTAATGAAAAAAATTGTTCGTTTCCACGTTTGAATTTCTAAAAAAGTATCCTTATTTTTCTGGTAAAAATATTAAAAAAAAAAAAATGAACTCAAAACTGCCAAAATAGAGGATTTACGCTTCAAAATTAAGGAATTAAGGAATAATTACATGTTATTTTTGTTTTGACAACAAAAATTTTATTTAACAAAATCTTCATCCCTGTTCTGCGCACGCTTGCTTATTGTAAAAACGTAGGAGATTTAAGGACAAACTTGTCGACTATGATGAAAAACTATAAGGTCTCCCTCAGCAGCGTTCTCAGCTATCACATACCTGCACAGGGACAACGCACTACGAAGACAAAGCGAGCACACCACGGTGATGCTAATTAACAAATTGCATTACTTCGTCTTACGAATCGCTTTACGTGCCTTTTCAATTTCAATGTCACAGATTATCGATAAAACGAAAAAAGAAAAGAAGCGTAATTACGTTGTGTAATTTGATTGATATGTTAATAAGTTCATTGCCCGTTTATTATTACTAATTTCTACATTTCAATTTGCTTGCGAATTTGCAAATTTCCTTTGTTAATATAGTATACAATGAGTAATATCTTCTTACAGAGAAATTGAAATTTAAAGGCATCGAGACAGACAGTCAAATGAAATCGTCTTATAATGCGGAAGATGTTGACTGTCAACTATCCGAATGGAGTAGTTGGTCCAAGTGTGCAGGATGTCGTGGATATCAAAATAGTACAAGAGAAATCAAGGTAAACAAATTGTTATAATTAAAAGGAAAATGAACATCGGACTGTTGGAATGTTTCTATTTGATTCGATGAAAAATTCATACGCGCCGATATTCTTTGTTTAAAATCATACTTTCATGCCAATATCCATGTAATATATTCATGTAATGATTAAATAATTTATTACATTATTTTTAAATAATTTAGGTACCACATAGGGGTAAAGGTAAACGGTGTCGGACAAAATTATATCGTAAAAGAAAATGTCGTAAGGATCCGTCATGTTGTAAGTACCATGAAAACAAAATAATTGAATCCGATTTACTCAGAAATTGTCTAAATAAAAAGGAAATCCGTAGCCTTGCAAGCTGATGAACCAAGACGACGTATATATCGTGATCAAAGATTTGATGTAGAAGAAAATCAAAGTAAGTTTTGATTAATTAACATATTTTTTAATTTAAAGCATGTAAGTTTTATGATATGGATGCTGAGACAAAACTGTTTTTGAAAAAATCTTTAATTTGATAAACATTTTATCTTAAAAACGATTGCTAGAAAGACCAAAAAATTATTTTTATTACAGTCACAAAAATCAACATTTCTGTGTCTGCACTTTCAATAGATATATTACTCATCTGATTAGTTTCAGTTGACTGTAAAATAACACAATGGTCTAAATGGTCACATTGCACAGCCACTTGTGGAGAAGCATCACAGCACAGAACAAGAATAGTTAAAGTTCAACCCCTTGGTCCAAAAAGTAAACTTTGCCCTTCTCTGGTAGAGTACAGAAAATGTCATACAAGGAGATGTCCATAATAAGATGTCCATCCATATCTTTTACATATCCATTTTTTATTTTACTTCCTTGTCTTTATTATATTTAAATTTGAAATTTTATTTATGTATCATTAAATCAAGCATAGTAGTGATTCAGCGTGAAATACAAGAATTTTATAATTAATTTTATAATACATGATAAAATATTACAATCTCCTAAAATGACATATTTTCCAAAACTTTTCGAATATTACAAATAAAAAATGACAATCAATATCTATTAGATATCATCCATTATAATACAATATACAATACTAGCTTCGAAAATGCTTGATGCATTGATACATAATATCTTGGAATTTAATTTTTTCTTTAATCATTTTAATCGCAAAATTTAAAATTAAGAAATGTTCAAAACCAAAATTATTATCTTAGGTTGCTTAGATATATATAAAAAAGCACTAAATTGAACGTGCATTGAAAAAACTCTTTTGTTTATAGATAAATATAGGATATTTATATTTATATGATGATTTTAAAACGAAATTAATATATACACAACGCACAAAATATCGTGCTACATTTCTTGTCTATTTTTTTATTTTAATTCCTTTGACTTATTTAATATTTGAAAAATGATATTAATAGATGTGCATTACGATGGAACGTATATCAAAATCAACTATATATATGTATGTGATATAAGTAATTATAATATATAATTACACATATATTACATATGAATTTACGCGTAAGTAAATTTTTTAATCAAAGACGACTGCATTCCAATTATTCATAAAAAATATATAAAATAAAGAAACAATATATGTTTTATGTAAAGGAAATATGTAGTAAATCTATATTTAAATTATTACAAAATATACTGTTTTTCAGATATTTTAGAAACTGAAACATAGTAGCAATACATATATTTATCTGTAAGAGTATTATTATGAAATATATATTTGTGGCATTTATTATATACGATTTAAGAAAATATAGATCTCAATTTAAGATCAAATCTATTAATTAGAATTAAATTATTGAAATTGTATATTTAAGATGTAAGTAAAATTAATTGAACAAATTTTATTAACATGGAAAAAATATTTATAAATAAGGGACAGTTCTTATATATATATATGTATACTATTATCCAAAGACTTAATTCAATACTGTTTTCAAACAAGATAAATACATCATATTTCAAATAAGTAATTGTAGTAACATTAACCAATTTGTATTGTTTACACAATTTATTAATCATAGTTTTTCTGTTTTTTCTTCAACTCTATTTAGGATAATAGTACATATGTCACATATCGTTAGATAATAATAAGTTATTAAATAAAACAGTTATGTTACTTTATTCACTTGGATATATCTGACAATAACGATTTTGCTAGTATATAATATTAAATAACATTCAAAATTTTGTTCTCTTCTATACATGTAGTATAAATATAGTTACCTATATATTAATAACATTGTTCAATATGAATTTTAATTAATGTACCAGCTAATCCTTATAAAGTATCATATTCCAAACTTGAAGCAGACACAGGAATAAGATTGCTCCGACACAAACTACAATTCTTAAAAAACATACGTTTTTCTCAAAACAGAATTTCACCGCCATGTGACCAATGCTCATTTACCAAATAAAAAAACCGTGATGAACATCAATGGACGTGTTAGATTACAATTGTCACATTATAAATAATTTTTTGGACAATATTATAAGCTGAAAAGTGGTGACATAGTGGCAAAATAATCTTATAAAGTATATATTTTCAAAGTTCAATGACAATATTCAATCATTTAGAACTACAAAATTTAATAACTTTTTATATCAATATAGTAACAAAACTATGTATTCTTCCAAATATTCGTGTATTTATTCAAATATTTTTTAAAAACTGATGACTAGAGAAATTCTGCTTCTGAGAATTATCCAGAATATGTACTAAATATTAGTTACTCTGTACCAAACCATTTCGATTTAAAAACTAGTAGTTTTATAATGTATATTGTAATACAATATGTAACATATAAAATTACTGGCTACTTTGTTATTCAATATATTAAATCATATTATTGGAAATTACTATTGTATACTTTAATTTTAAATGAGGTATAATCAATTCTCTGTATATAATAATTAATTTATATTACACAATTTCACAAAATAAATCTGTGTATAATATAAATATAAAATTTTATTGGTGTTTTTGCTTTTGAAATACATTATTATTATTACTATCATCTGAAGAAATATTTTTATTGTTTAATGCAGGAAGAAATAAAAGTATGGTAGTACCTTTTTTCTCTTGCATTTCTGAAATAACTCCTTCTATTTTCTTTTTTATATAATCTAATGTCTCTTCCTGCAAATAATGATAATAATATATTAACGAAATATAGATGACAAGTATATTTAATTTAATTTAATTTAATTTATCTTATAAAACTCTTTTAAGTATCAAAAATAACTGTAATTAACACTTTTCATACCTGAGGTCCATTAGGATGATTAAAAAATATTTTAGCTTTAAAATTTTTTTTCAATATTTTGTTAATATTCTTAATCTTTACATCTAAATCATGGTTCATTATAGAGTGTTTTATAGTAAACAACTTAGTAGCCTTTATCTTTTGTTCAATTTCAACTATTTCTTCTACATTGTTTATAGGTTCATTAAGCATTAAAGAATCTTTAAGTTGATAAACTTTTCTACCACTTTTAGACGAATTAGCTACAAATACTAATTGAAAATTTCTCCGATTAGCTAGTTTTTCTGCTTCTTCCAATGTGGTAACAGAAAGAGTTTTATTCGGATGTATAAGTGTAATTTTACAAATTCTTGGAGTTTTTTTTCTTAATACTTTTTCTTCTTCTCCACTATCTGCGCAATTGAAATTTATAGTCTGATTCCATAAAAAATTTCTCTGCACACATTGATTTATATTGCGGTCAGTCTTTGTTAGAAGCAATTTACTCGGTTTATATAGAAATTTAAACATTTCTGACAATCGTAACATTTCTTATAGATAATACTTATCATCAGACTAAAATCATTTATTGCTGAAATAAAATGAACGATTGAGGTTAAGTTTGTTAAATGTCAATTAGACTTATTAACTATTGATGAAATAAAATGAACAATTGAGGTTAAGTTTGTTAAATGTCAATTAGACTTATTAACTATTGAGCACTTATTTTTTAATATTATCTTTTCATAATTTCATTTATCATTAAATTCATCAATAATTCTTTAAATATTTCGTTCAAGAATATATCTATATCATTAGAGACATCGAATACATTCCTTTAATGTCAATTACAATATTACACATTATGTAACGATTGTAAGGTGTTAAAGTATTTACAAAATTAATATATAAAAATACATTTAAAAAAAACACGAATGACTTTCAAATATTAAATATTTAATTTACTAAATCTTGTAGTCTTATAGAACATTATTTTACTTTTACAGTATTTTCTAACCTTTAAAATATTTTTATTTCTCTTTAAATCTTCTAATTTTATTTTTTATATTTTATTTCATATCTTTTTTTAGTCATTTATAAATTACAACATAAGGATATTTTTTAATGTGATAATTTTTCGTATCTTCCACATTGAATATTTATTGTCATTTAATAAACAATGTAATTACATACTTCATGCTTTATGCTTAATTTATATAATATGTCTATATATCTTTACAATTATATATAACAATATTTAAAATTCTTGACAACTGCAATCATAATGGTGCATTTAGATCAAACGCGCCATTAAGTTAAACGCAGATTATTTTAATATAGAGTAGAAACTTTCTACGAACGAATATTAATGTCTCATTATTTTGTTATAATGCTAATATACTATTATTTCTTTTTGGTTAAATGAAACGATACTTCGTTTGTAATTTATGTGTAAATGTCTGTCATTTTTACTATAAGTTTAGTAGAAATTTATATTTGAAAATAGGCTCGTATTCAAGTAAGCATATTATTTTCTTTTGAATTTGTTGCCAAATTGTAATCATTATATGGCACGCAAATTAAATAAAAAATTCTCTATTGTTTAGGAAATCACAATTTTAAGGAGAGACGTAATTTCTTTTTGTTCAAATGATATTTTTGAAATGGATCTATAATGTAAACCGAACAATGTACATTGCGAACGTACCGAACGTACTTCAAATGAGACAAAAAAAGCGATGAGAATTAATCTCTAAATCTTAGTTGAATGAGCATGGCGATTATCATAATCGGCTGACATGGTAATGTAAGTGATTAATTTGTGTTTATCACATGTACGAAGTGTTTGGCATAATGTATGCGATAACACGCGTTGGTTAAAATATCCGTAATGCGCAAGTCGCATAATAAATACACAGCCTATATTATCACCGTGTCCTCGCTGCGTAGATTGGCGATTATCTCGATAAGTAGGACAATTTTAACAGGGAAACTTGGTTAGTCGAAATCGTGGAAGGTAGACGATTATCTTGTTTTTATATGGCAGTTGATATGAAAGAGTTAAAGGAGAAAGGATGCGTGAAGTCAGATTTCTGATGAACGTGGAAACAAATAAAACATAAACCGAGAAAATGAGCTGGTTACGAAGTAGCCCCTTGAGAACTAGTTTCGCAACGTTCAAGAGATTCTCCGCCAAAAGATGCTGACCCGTCCGCTTGTTATGACAGCTTCTGTAAACATTGGCAACAAGCGTACGAAATCATTTTACGTACATCTGTAAGTTTAATTTTTAAAGCATTGTAAAAATTAGAAAGTTTTATAAACACGTAAATCCTAACATAATCTTAAACGTGAATTTTACGATTTTCTGATGTTATTGTAATACAATTCTAAAAGTGAATAGCACATAATACAAGGGTATAGTATTATAATTAAATATGTCATTATGTTTCCATAGCCACCCAAAGGAATATGTAATCAAGATGATGTTCTTGGAGTTGTTAATCATGTAGATCAGATGATAACGCTTTTAGTTTTAGAATTGCGTGATTTTAACTTTTACAATAACTATAGACAATCTACGACAGCGACTCACTCCCCTTGTTTGGAATATTTATTAAGTGAAAATCTTCTTGTCAAACTTTATGATTGGAATAAATATAGTGGAAGGTAAAAATCTTTCAATTTAAATATTAAGCATTATTTAGTATAAATATAATGTTGTTAATTATTTTTTATAATAAAAAGAATATAATCTTACAGATATAATAATGCTGTTCGATTAGAACAATTAAAACTATATGAACTTCTGATATCACATAATGGTACTCTTCTTGCCCATGAACCAGTTGCCAGACCATTGTTACGATTACTTGAAGATTGTGCAAATGACATTATGCCGTTAGAAGTAGAAGGAAAATTAGTAGTGTTATTAAACCAATTATGTGTTGCCCTAATGCAAAATATGGCGTTACTTGATCTATTTTTTCATTCAACAGCAATAGGAAAAAACAAGTTGGTAGAATATTACACATATATACTTATATGCAACATGATATGTACATGTGCCTTTATCTGTTTTTAGATTTATTATTTTTACATTATTGATACCGTATGTGCATAGAGAAGCTGGAGTAGGACAACAAGCACGTGATTCCATGTTACTTTGCATGTCTTTATCAAAAAAAAATGATGAAGTTGGCTTATATATTGCTGATCATTCTAATATATGTCCTGTATGTGATTTTTGTAATAGATCACACATTATTTACATTTACTATATATTTATTTGTTTATATTATTATGTTTCTAAGATAGTTTTTATTTATTTAATAATTAGGTATTAGCTACTGGTTTAAGTGGGCTATATTCATTACTACCAAGGAAATTAGATATTGAAACAGATGATTGGCATCGATTAACACCAGATGATGTTAACGATTTACCAGCATTAATGCACTTAATGAATTCTTTAGACTTTTGTAATGCTGTCGCACAAGTCGCACATCCTTTAGTACAAAAACAGTTACTTGAATTTTTATATCATGGCTTTTTGGTACCTGTGATGGGACCAGCTTTATTACAGGTATGACATATATATATGTGTGTGTGTGTTGTTTATTTACATTTTAATTTAGATGAACTGTATCAGTCTGCAAATGGTTTATAAATTAATTTATTAGAAACTTAAATTTATTACTTTGTTTATAATACATTGCAATATCTTTCTTACTTTACATATGTGTGGTGAAAGAAGGTACTTGCAACTATTTGAAAGAAAGTATGATTAGTAAATTATTAAATATATATACAGTACTTTATCTTCATTTCAGAAATTAGTTTTTTTTTATATTGCAATATATTAATCACATGACTTTCTTGATTTCTATACAATTTCATAATAATTTCAACTATTTTGGATTATTTGGATTATTTAAAAATATTAAATATGTAATAATTGGTTTAATAATCAATATAACTATTGGAATTGAGCAAAGTTTAGTAATCATTTTTGTAGATTTTTATAGATATATTGTTTAATGCATATGACATTGTTATTGTGGTGATGGTAAATATAAATATTAATATTTAGTATTAATTAAATATTAATAATAATGCTAATAAAG
>KQ435876.1:1108447-1122717 GCA_001276565.1 Melipona quadrifasciata
CTTTTATTGAAAATTGCAATTACCTGAAAAGTCTCGAATTGATTTGACAGGTGGAACCAAATCTCTTCCATTATTTCGTAAACACGTTTTGTTTGACAGTTTTAATTTACTACATCATTTTAAATTACACACTGTTACAGTGACCGGTTAGCTGGAAATGCAGCACAATTGTGATATAAATAAACGATTAACACATTTTGTACAACTCGAAATAGATATCAAGATTCTGTTTTAAAGTATGACTGCCTTGTAAACATTGGGATTCATCATTTTCGAATTGCATGCAAAACGTCATCGTCTCATGACTGCAAAGGAATTTTATAAGAAATGATGCAACGTTGTTTTTTAAATGAAATAGGTTAGCTCGAATTGTATAAATTTGACGCAAATTTATTTGTTTTCTGTTACAACAATATAACGAAGACGAAATTTTATCACGGAGGGCAAAAGTAATACTGGCGAAATCTCGTTGTGTATAGATAAAAAGTAACTTGTTTTTGCCAACACAGTAAAAAAATAACACAGTAAACAACGAAACTATTTTACAAGAAAAATTATCGCCTTTGCATGTGTGCATGTGTTTCTGATAATAGGTATATTTATATTTGTCGATTGTATAACATTAACATACATATATATTGACATTATTTTTTAAAGTGCTGAATAATATTTTCATTGAAAGGAAAATTACCTGCTCTTTGATTTTATAGAACGAAATGGATTAGACATTTATTGTTCGATTGATTGAACTTTCAAAAAGAAATAATTTGTTAATGTTATGCAATTATATCGTATACATATATTCATACCTTGTCAAAAATGTAACTAATCACAATACATTTTCTTGTATTGGTTGAGAGGACAATGGCGTACGGTCAATGTGTTACGTACGTCGAGAATGGTTCAACCAATTACTCATTACTTCTGATATCAGTCATGAGCGCGTATGTATTTTAAATATCTTACAATTGATACACCACGAAGTAAACATGGACACAGACGAGGTGCATACATGTATGAATAGACCAAGCAATGTATTTTTCGACCTATCATTGGAGAGTCTATGGACCCACTTACCATTTTCGTGTCGTATCCTGTCGTACCGATTCACGCAAGTTTTGCACCGCCATTACCGTCAGTCATATTTCGTCTCTGGGTAAAGTTGAAGTGCGATAATATCAATACTCGGTATGAAGATATTGATAAAGTAGTTGCACAAGTAGCGTACTGCTCTGAATCATTTTAAAATTTTTCATTAGATGGCAATATTTTACCTTTATATAGAATTGTTTATACTTTGAAACATAAAGAATCACTTCAATTGTATGAAAGGTTAAACATTTTGAGAGATATTAAAAAAAAAATTGATATTTTAATACTATGAAAAGAATCCCATTTGAAAGAGTAAAAATATTTTTCATCTTATTTCTTTTCGTTTCATTTTTGTATTTATTCATTATTGAATATTTTGCGCTATCTTTCCATTTTTAAAAGATAATTAAAAGACTAAAACTATACACCTTCAACAAATTATATACTTATTCACGTATTTCTCCCTATTTTATTTCTGTAATCATTTAGTTGAACAATTGTTGCTAGCTATGCTTTATACATACACATATAAAATGAACAACCAAGTACGTAAAATATTTTGCACTTCGTTCGCAACGTGTTGATATCAATATCAATGTAACACGCGAATATTGAAAACTTACACATATTCTGCATTTTGAAATGCTGGCTGGATCGTGCGAAATTGTCCGATCGACCGGAAGGAGCGGCCTTTCGAACGTATCCAGAGAATGTCTTCGACGTGTACACGTTCTACGTGTGTTTCACACGGCGAGCTCCAAGGCTCACGGCACATTAGCAAGTTGGTAGCCGTCCAGGCACGTCCTTCTGAATGAGTCCTGGCCGCTTTCCAGCGAGCAACCTATCCTTTTACGGGATATCATGGCGGCCGGCTACTGAAACTCGTTGAATCGTCCAAGTAGGACCGTCGACGCCGCTTCTTGTCGGGGATTATCGCCGGCAATTGCGGCAAGTGCATCGAATTCCTTCGCGATTATCCACGAAAATTGCAACAGACTGCCCTTCCACTGCCACCGGTAGACGCGTTCCTCCGCCGCTTTCAAATCTAATTTCGTTTCATCGTTTATCGTGACCTTTCTTTATCGAACATTTATTTTGGATTGTTGAAATTTTCTACGGCGAAAGAAACGAGAGATGGCGATGCATTTTTCCGACTTGTTTCTATTAGAAAACGATTCTGTCGATTGCGGCGGTGTTTTCACTTTTCGAGAAATATTTTCTTCTTTTTCATTGAGAAAAAAAGTGTCTCTATGGGAGGACTCGGTTAAGATCTTCATGTGCTACTGTCAGAAGGTACACATTTCTGATGAAATAGCTTTTGCGAGACTGTTTCCATTACTGTGTTATTATCAAATACACGTTATTTCGAACGAATTTAAATAAACCAAAAAGAATCGTGCCGATAACTCGTATGATATATTGAAAAAAAAAAAAAAATAAAATAAAATACTGGTGCCAGTTCGCAGTTCGTGGCCGTTCGTCGAATTTCGCGAGCCAAGCCCGTATTTGCTCGTTGACACGCGTCGATTATCGGCCGCGACGCCGAAGGTTGATAGTCGAAGGCCTACCAGCTGTAACCGCGAAAATTGCATCGTATTTGCGAAACAGCTGCACCCTGAATGGTTGTCCACGGTCAGTCGTAAACTCGCGTCGCTGCTTCGGAGGTCGGCGCGATTTCTTGCGCCATTCCTCGAGATGTTTCACGCCCCGAGAAACAAAGAGAAAAATGAGGAAAGAATGACCGGGCGAGGGAGAGACAGAGAGAAGGAGGGAGGGAGAGGGAGAGTGAGGAGGGGGGCGTCCCGGCCTCGACACGGGCCACGTTTCTCGCGCACGCCGCTTCCTGCCTCCTTGGCCTGCTTCCAGGAATCGGTTCACCCTTTTACAGCTGGGTGTCAGCGCGTCTGGACGGTGGAACGGGGAGAGGGAAGGTCCCGGAAGTGGGAAATCTCGCGGGACTTGCGGCAACGAAAGTTTCGCGGAAAGGTGGCGATTTGAGGGCGGAGTTCCTGGAAAACGGGCAAGTTAGAGAACTAGAAGCAGTTGGGTAGGATGGGATGGGGTGGTTTTCCACGAAGAAGCGTAGCACGACGACTTTGAAGGTTTTCGCGGGGGAACGAGCGCTGGTGTTTGAGAGAAAAGAACGTTTGGTTTGGGAACAAGACTTTTCCCGATTTTTGGAAATGAAAATACGCCCATACGAGTATGAGAATGTATAATATAAGCAAGGAAAGAAGTTGGACCATTGATTTGGTAATTAATCGAATTATATTTACCTTTTTCATCTCGCACAGGGGATTTAAGTTTTGAGAATTTGCCTCAATCTCAAAATTTTTCCCTATCTCACTGTTGTCCCTCTAGTTCCAGGAAAATTTATTTCTATTTATCAATTCGATGTAAATTGAACCTAAACCTCAACTGTTAAGCTGTTTCGCGAGTAGTGAAAAAAGTCTTCATTTTTTATATTCGTAATACTTGTCGTAAGTAATAAAATTTTAGTTATTAAAGCTTTACGGATTCTTCGTGGGGTAAAGTGTTGTTTTTCAACTCTGAAGTAAATATAATACATGCACAACTTGAAAATAAATGACGAGAAGTTAATGAGCTAATAATTTATATCATGTTAATTCAATACTAATTTATACTATCAACTGAATTGCGACTAAAGACTTTTAAGTTGAGATGTACCTTCGCTACTTATTTTTGCGCAATGAGAGCAAGAAAATCTTCGAATCTTCGATAACACGGCTGTCAAACACTGAAAGAAACCTCACACGTACGCAAAATTCCCGAAATTCAAGAATACATATTCCTCAAAAAGCTGAGAGAACCAAAGAATTCCGAGGAGTCGGCAAACATCCGAATTGGGTCTTGCTTGGAAACGTTTCGGAAAAGGCGAAATCTCGAGAGCGTGGCTCAGGGAGGGGAAGGGAAATCGCAGAAGTGGGAAACCTCTGGGAACGAGACCTCGGGGAAGCCTACGCGTCGCTCAGAAGCGGGAGACCTCATAACAGGGTTCTCCAGACGCCACGCGTATATATCCGAACGCTCCCGATGCGTTTTCGGTCTGGGAACGCTTCGAAAAGAGACAGCCTTCGAGAGAACGAAAACCCCGTGAAATCGACTTCGGCCGGAAGTAATTCTCGCTAAAGCGGAACGTTTTGCAAGGAGATCGCTGTACCAAAAAATCCGGGAGTACAGAGAGGGAGAGAAAGAGGCAGAAAGAAACAGACGGAAGACGAAGAAAAAGGGTGGCTCGACTGAGAAAAAAAAAAAAAAGAAGAAAAACCGAGAAAAACTGAGAAAAGGAAGAGGAGATTCGCGAGAAGAATACAGCGTTCGCCCGCGAAACAGGGCGCCAGGGGGATCTGTGAATCTGCGATAAAGAAAAGGTCTCGCGACGGAGTCGGCCAAGCGGAGGAGGGAGACCTTATGAGATACAGAAATCAAGAGTAACGAAGTCGGGCGAATGCGGTGAACCGAGAGGCAGAGAAGGAAGAAAGACGCGTCCAACAAAGAGAATTGAATAGCTTGGAACGGAAAAGAGACGGGCGAACGTGAATAACGCGCGACGGAAGAGCAACCCGGCTACGGCGAGGAGGAAGAACCAAGGGATAGGGACCCTGCATCGAGAGAGCAGAGGCGGAAGACGGAGGCCAAACTTGTGGATGCTGAAGAGACGAGGGAAAAGCGATGGTGTAAATGTGCACGAGGTCTATTGTACTTCGATGCGCGGAGCAATGGCGTCCCGGTCCCGTGCGTGTTCCACACGTACACGAGGTGTATTACACGCACACTGTTTCGCGGCCGAGTGCATTCCGCCTGTCGCGACTTTTCGGGATGACAAAGGGGCTGACGAGGTATCGCGCCGCTGCCAAAAAGCTGACGACACGCCGATACCGTGCGATACGCCCGTACTACGCTGGCTAGAAGTTAGACCCGAGTTCCCTCGGGGACAGTAGGGGGCTTACGGCGGGCGTGAAGTGACCGTTTGGCAACCAGTGTGTTGGTGTAGAATACGCTCGAGGAGTGTATCGTACGCGGTTCTCCTACATTTTTCACGCAAATTATGTTTTTCGTGGAAAACTTCGATTCGTCGATTAACTGAAGAGGGGAGACGAGAGAACACCATTTTTTTTTTTTATGGAAGATTCTATCGATTCATTGAAGAAGGAATAGATTTTTATAAATGGAGTTTAGTAATAGTATTTATAGGATACACTCGAGACGTGCTTCTTGCTTAGATTTTTTGTACAAATTATGTTTTCTCTTATAGAAAGTTCCGCGAATCGAAGAAAGGAAATGGTAGTCAGGAATAGTTCTTTTTTTTTATTTAGAGGTTTCGTTGATTAATCCAGAGAGAATAGAGTTATATTATTTGAAGAAAGCTTCTTAATTCTTTCTTTGAGATATCGTATCGGTTTAGATTAAGTTGAAATTTAATTTGTAAAGATCTGTCGTTTTCTTGGGAAAGGAAAATATAAAAAAAAAACCAAATTACGCGATATTTGGATGTGTTCTTTAATGATATTATTCATGAATTTTATTTATTTTAATGATTTAAAGCTCGATGAAGGAATCGAATCGAACGATCCAATTAAGAATTTGTCACGATTGTGCTTTCTTGGGTGTTTTTTATCGTCCAGTCGATTGGAGCTCGGGTTTCGAACGAAAAATGAAAGCAATATATTTTCTTTCTTCGCTGAAGACGATGCGAATATGTATGTGTACGATATTTCCTTGTTATATATAGAATATATGCCTTGTATATTTCAGATGCAAGGTAAGATTCTAGCAATATTCTCGGAACAGATTGTCCGGCTGTTGTTTTTCTTATCGCGTATACAAATTGTGCATTAGATACCGTGGGTACGTATTTTAGCAGTTGCTTAAATTGCTTTCTTTTCCTGAATCCTCGTAGCATCTTTGGAATTACGCGTACATCTGCTTCATTTCCAAAAACGAAACCGAACAGAATTAGAAATACAAGTTACTCTAACAAAACAAATCTCGATGCTAGTTCTTTCTTGAATTTTTGTGAAATACAAGTTATCCTGTGAATATTCCAATATCGAAACAGAATATTTACTAGTGATAAAGACGCCTTTACTGAGACACGAGAAGACGAAATTTAAGTAAAAAAAGAAAGCAGTGGAGGAAGATATCGTAGACAATAATTTTTCCATAAACTGACGAGGACGTGTCTTTCTTTCAATTATTTTGTATGTTTTCACGTATTTGCTATTGATTAGTTCTAGAAAGTCTTACAATTAATACATACAAAGTATAATAAGAATGGAATGTGATTCTTACACTGGGCACTTACGTAACAACAAAATAAATAACAGATCGTAGATAAAATTCTACGAGACTTTTGCAGTAACACTCGCAGTTTATAGTGACTTTCATCTACAGTACTGAAGGGTTGAACCTTCGTCCTCCTCAAGGCGATCGAATCTTCAGCGACTGAAAGTTCCGGTAACTATGAGTATTCTCACGGTGAGCGAGCGTGGTTTTCGAACGCGCGGCAGAGACTTTCCACGGTCGAGCAACACTTCGCGGGCTGCGAAAACGAGCCGGCGAAAGGAGATGCACGCCCGCGAAGAAGCGGCGGGCAGGAGTAACAAAGAGAGAAGGAGAGACAGCAACGGAGAAAGATCGAGAGAGATGGCGAGAGAAAAGAGAAGGCAGGAGGCCGGAGGTGGAGGTTGCCAGAGATTCCGCGGGATGTCTGTGTTTGTCCATGGAAATCGGCAAAGGAGGTCAGCGTATGCAAATAACAGGGTCGCGAGGGTTGCCAGAGCCAGGAGGGTCCCGTGGGTCAACGGACAGGAAGGCGGTGTATAAGGTTGTCTTCCTTTCTCTCCCGCTTACCAGTTCCCCTTCTCTCTCTCTCTCTCTTTCTCTCTCTCTCTCATCCCCTCTCGGGCCACGCTCGTCCGTTGTCTCTCCCTCAGACCATGCACGAGGCTCTCGCACCAGCGACCGTTACGGCATCATATATTTCTAGAGGCAGCGGTGGCGGCGGCACCAGAGTCACGTCTACAGATATAAAGGTGGTTCTAGCGGTGTGACGGTGTGTGGCTCGCCTACGCTCCGTGGAAATATTCGATTTTTACGATACGAGACGCGAGCGTAGTACAGCCAGCGCAGCCAGCGCACACCAGGGCAGAAAGAGCGGAAAGCACGGGGTAGAGAAGCGAGAGAAAGATCGTACGTCCCTTGTACCAGCCACCGTTTTTTACATCCTACTCCCTTCCTGATTCCGCTGGAATCGCTTCTCTCTCTTTTTTTTCCTTCCTCTCTTTCTCATTATTTTTCTCCCTCTTTCTCCCTCCCTCCCTCCCTCTCTCTCTCTCTCTCTGTCTGTTCGGTTCCGTTTCTCTTTCTACGATTCTCCATTCCGCCGTTGCTGTGCCACCCTCCGGGAGTTTCTCCTCTTCCTCGACCCGATCGAGGAATTAAGTTACGGCGATGGCAAGCTACAAAAATGGCGATACCGTGATGATACGACGCGGTACGAAGCATGGTGTATGCGCCGACGGTGTTGGTTTTTTAGAATTTTAGCATTTACACTTACGACTGAACTGACTTAGGACCATTGTACCTGACGAACAAGCATCTCTTCATAGGCGAGTGTTAGGGTGGGCAGGTTTCGACGTAACCGACTATTCAGCTGATCATTTTTGGGATAAATTCCATTTTTTTTAATGATCTTCATGAAAATACGAAATTGCGCGGACATCCACAACCTAGCGTACACGTTACGCTGCCAGTAACGAGACGGAACATTGCAATTACGTAAAAACGAAAAATAAAACTTTCTTTCACGTCGTTTGACTTCTTAATGTAATGAGAAATAATGTCTCTTAGGTAGATGTATATATTATACATCGTGCCTTCATCTCTTTGGAAATAATATATTTCACGTCTAATAGACCAGGCTTTTACGAAGCAACGCAGCACGAACGGTAGACCGTACTCCGGAGAGGGTAACTTCGCGCGTCGTTTGTTCTCGTCCTCGTGAAAATCGTCTTGTTTTGCATTTCCAGCTGATCCAGCCGGCGCTCGTTCCCCGCCCTCGCAGTTTTCGTCCCTTTTCGAAGGGACCACGAATTAGACTGGTGAGGGAACAGCTGCCAGATGGCGAGAACCCGATTGCTTTGTCCTTTTCTTACCGTCCCCGCTCGCTCGTCCATCCTTTCTTCTGCCTTTGATTCCCGTTTCCTGCTTTTGCTGCTTCTTTGCTGCTATTTCTTCTCTTTTTTTTCTCTTTCCTTTTGGTTCAGAACGTACGTGCGAGTGAAGTTTGCGTTTCGTTGATCGTGGGATAGAGGTACTTTGGTAATGTTAATTAACCTGTTGGCTGGGTCGTTTTTCGGACGAGAAGCTTCGGTCATGAAATTAACCCTTTGAGTGCTCGTTGAAATAACCAAACGCGGATAAAGAAACCTTTATTCTCCTTGCTCGTTGTACGTGCATAAATCGTACATCTGAAAGGAATAATGTTGGAAATATCAGCACATTTTCGATGACGAGTTAACTTGGTTCTCTCTGGTTACCAAGTCAAGTATTAACAGTATTGTATTAACAATAATGTGATCATAGTTGGCTGGCTATCGAGGTGAGGTTGGGTCAGTTGTTCAACTTTTGTACGTGAAGACCACAAGGGGAAAACATTGCAACTCACGTTTTCCGCTTTTTTTTTAATATAGGGGAACAATATCGAAGTTGAAAACGCTCTCAACCAATCCTATTCTATTACCGAAAGTGTGTTCTTTAGCTTTGCGATTCGACATATATGTAAAATATTTCTGTCATACTTTCGAATGATTCAGAGTTGATTTTGTATTATACTGCTTATTTTTTATTTCTTTCTTCCAAGTTACCAAAATTCATAAATATATAAAATGATGTACATAGTTGATGTGCATAGTGAATTCAAAATAATTCTATATTTCGTCCACATTGTTAATCTAGAATCAAATCTCTATATTGATCCCACGTTCGAAACATACATTTAAATAATAGTTTGTTATCTTCTACATATGAGTATATTTTGCTAATGTACCTATATATTTCTAATTTTCAAAAATTTTCTCTCTTTTATGTGCAACATTATTAAATCTTCGTGAACGCGTTGACTGCGATGGTTACATTATTTTTTCAAACGAGTGAGATAAATTCCAACGATTAAAAAATTTTCAACGCTACAAATGATTTCGATAATATTACTTGATAAAAATATACAAAAATTAAATTAATGTTACGGTGTACGTTCCAATTTATTATGACTTTTAAGATGAGATACGTGCGTAAAGAAGTCATACGATAAAAAAAAATCTGTGAAAAGAGAGAAAAGGGCTTAAATACAACACACTGCTATAAATATCACGATGTAGTACTATATTTCAATCTGCATATCACAAGTTTAAGAGTAAAACTCGAAACTGATCAACCCTTAAACATCGCACATCGTTGCACATTTACAACGTTCTCCACCATTAATTCTGAATCTACGACTTAATTTCTTAATAAAGAAATTATTCATTCGGTTATTGGAAAGAAGATCGCGCTAACGCGATTCCGGAAGTTCGAAATCTCCAGGAAATGTACGCGGTCGTTTCGGGTACGACTGGCCAAAAATCTCTGGTGAAAAAAATCTGCCACCGGAAGCCGCGGCCGAGAGAGAACCGGCCACGGGCTGAGGGACCAACGAACGCGCCTCGTTCCTCTCTTCTTTCTTTCTTCTTTTTTTCTCTCCCCGGTGCTGGCCTGAAGTCGCGAGCGAGCCGAAAGAGCGGTACCGTTTCCTTTTGCGAACCGTACACCGGCCGCATTCGAATAAACGTGCTTACGCGTCCCTCGCCCACCCCTCTGCCAACCCCCTTCCCCATCGTTCGCCTCCCTCCTGCCTCGCGAGAGAGACCGATGTTCCGGCGCGCAGCGTGAATTTTAATTAAAGCAATTAAGCATGCGTCCATAGGTAGTCACATTAACCAGCGCGCGTCGCATTCATGGCTCTGCTCGTGCTCAAAAACGCGACAGCGATGTGTCACGCGACCGACAACGAAAGCCTGGACATCTGGTTGTCCGCTTTTGCACCCCCCTCTGCGACCTCCTCTTCCCCCCTGTTTCACCGGGCCGTTGTGCTGGAGCACACGATACGCGAGACCCGCGGAAAGCGTCACGCTAATTTCTGCGCCCCACGCTACGGGGGTGGGAAGGGCGGCTTTCTTTTAATTTGCGCTCCGCGCCGGATTACTCGTCCCTTTCCAATATATCGTTCCTTCTCCTTTCGACGCCGCTTTTTCTTTAAGCGGAGGTTTTATTCGAGAGGGATGGATGGAGGAATCGATTTCTTCGGAGGAGATTGGTATCGAAGGTCGACGGCACGGGGAAACGATTGTTAAAAGGGATTATGGATTTTTGCGGTGGACTGGAATCTTTGTCTCTGTCTCTCTCGTGGTTGGAAAATATAGAGTTTTGTGGTTTTGATTTCTGGATTAATTGGAATGTTATTATAAGAGGAATTATCGACGCGAGAGGTCGCAAGGTGTTTTAAAACTGTCGAAGTCTTGAGAATATTTTAATAACTCAGGAACGATCCGGTATGCGATTGTTTGAGAAAGATTGCGGATTTTTGTGGTATTGTGAGTTCAAAAATGTAAAATTGAAATGTCTTTGATCAGGATGTATAAAAAGAGTTATTGAAAAGATGAGTCGCAAGATATTTCAATAGTCTAAAGACCATTGGAGTATTCAAAAATACTTAACGCCATTATACAATTAAAAAAATGCAATTAAACTAAATCAATGCAACTATTAACTTCTTAAAGAAATACGCGGTTGTTGAAGAAATTATATATAATAATATCAAAAATATTGATATTTTAATCAAAGTGTATCAACTCTTAAAATATATACTCATAAATGATAGTGTATATACGTATCTTTGCAGAAATATTTAATTAATACTTTCCAAACGAACAAAAAATTTCAAATTCATTTTGGTGGATTTGGTAGTCAGAGTATTAAAGAAACCCTTAAATCGAATTCGTTCGAGTTAATTATTGTTCGAGTCACTAGTCTTTGCCATAATTACTGACTAGAGGATTTGGTCGTATAATTATTTCAAGACACTCGTACATAATTAAACGAATAAAAATACACGTTTTAAGCGTAGTATTTTCAACAGTGCATTTTAATCGCTGTAGATGTACATACGTGCGTTTCGCGCTCATGATGTCAAAAGCGTTTCTCCTAACGAATTACACCGAGCATCGTGAAGTATCGACAGCCGCGTTTTTGGGAAACTAAGCCAACCGCCCTCCCTCTCTCCACTCCCCTTTTTTCGTCTGCCCGAAAAAATACAGAAAGAAAAAATATAAAAACGAACTTGTTTCGGGGGCGAAAAAACGAGAACAAAGAACTATCGTCGACCGCAACTCGCACCAATTTTTCACAACTACAAGTCCCACTAATTTTCCTCCGGCCATAATTCACCTTCCTCTCCTCGCCACCCGCCGCCACCCTCCGCCCACGCGCCGTTCTAACTTCCTCCAAAAAATCCAATACCCTCTCCCTGACCGGGTGAAAACAAAACGATGCAAAACGAGGCAGAAAACGTCAACGAAAAAAAACCACTCGCGCGCATTTACACACACGTGCGTACACACACACACACACACACACACATACACACAGACAGACACATATGGAGATATCGAGAGAAACAGGGAAAGCAAAAATCCAACGCATCCTGGGCATCCACGTGTGCACGTGCATATATATGTATTTCTCTCTCTCTCTCTCTCTCTCTCTCTCTCTCTCTCTCTCTCTCTCTCTCTCTCTTTCTCTCTCTTTCTATCTCTGTATATAGGTATCCGTGTGTGTAGAACAGGCGAGCGAGTTTCCTTGGCGTGCTGTGCTGGCGGGCACGCGATCGAAAAGCGGCGGGCGTGGTGCGTTAAGTTCGAGGGTTTTCTGTGGATCGGTGCTCGGTTTGATGGCTAGGGTTGGGCGGTAGCCACAAGTGTCTGCTGGAGCGCCCTCTCTCATTAATTCTCCACCCTTGTTGCTTGTTAAGGTAGGGGTGGCCTGCCCCTGCCCTCTGGCACTCGCGCCACGACCCACCGCGCGCCCTCATCCCTCTCGCCCTCGCCCTCGCCCTCGCCCTCGCCCCACGTCCTTGCTTCACCGGGCCAACTCACTTTACTCTCGCCGGCGGGAGGGTGGAAATGCTTTCTCGAGTGCGGCTGGAAGCCAGCGCGAGAGGGTGAGGCGCAGACAGAGAGAGGATAGGAAACGTGCCGAGGGAGAGACGCGCCGCGCAGCGGCCTGTTCGTCGCCGGCGTGAGACAAAGATGGTGAAACGACGATCGAGAAAGACGGGACGTGAAACGAGGAAAGAAATAAGCGGCGGCGAGCGTACGACGAGGAGAAAAACGTGGGTGAGAAAAATAGAGGGGAATGTCGGGCGACAGAGAGGAACGACGCCGGTAGAAAAGCGAAGGAGAGAAAGAGGGAGAGAGGGAATGATATATATATACACATAGAGAGAGAGAGAGAGAGAGAGAGAGAGAGAGAGAAAGAGAGAGAGAGAAAGAGAGAGAGAGACAGGGAGAGGATCGACGAGGGTCCAAGCGGTGAGACATCGGAATTGCGGTCGCCGCAGCCGCGATACATATATTATGTACACCCGTTAAGTGGCCGATGCAAATCGAACGTCACAGGCGGACGGTGGGCGTGCACGTGACTGTAAACGAGCCGATTAGCACGTCGTTTCTCTTATTCGACGCCTTTTCCACTACGCTGTCGATAGCGGGAACCGGGCCGCCGGCAGATTGCAATTTATGGGGAATTTTCCTCTTTTTTGCTAGCTGCGAGGGGCACAGGGAGGGGCACGCTGGCGCGCGTGCGGCTATACCTCGAGATACTGGGGGCCCGTTTTATGGGGTAGTTAGCCTGTTTATAGCGACGGGGTTTCGGTTATTGGGATATTGGAATCGTTCAGAGGGGTATCGTATTGGCTTAAAATAAAAAAAAGAGATAGGTACGTCTGGTTTTAGGAAGTGTTTATCTCGAATTTCTCGTTTTTGGCGATACCAATAGTGTTTGATTGGATAGTTGAATTATTATATATTCCGTTCTTTTTAGAGTTGAGACTTTCGATTAACCACATGATATACTAACATGCACAAATTTGACGCTAAACATTAAAGTAGGAGTATAAACAATAGGTATTTATAAATATTATATATTATAAAATTTCGATCATCCGCGATGTATGTAATTGGTTAACAACGTACA
This sequence comes from Melipona quadrifasciata, assembly GCA_001276565.1. NCBI lineage: Eukaryota > Metazoa > Arthropoda > Insecta > Hymenoptera > Apidae > Melipona > Melipona quadrifasciata. Next base: position 1,121,852 of record KQ435876.1, read on the forward strand.
AATCTAACATTATCAGACAGACAACAATAATTAATTTCACAACATAATTTCCACCTCAAAAAAGGAAGACCACAAACTTCCCAACAGTCTGTACGCCGTGTATCTAATTTCGTTAACAACATACGAACTTAACGTTCCTGATTCTAAATTCATCAATGGTATACATATACGGCTGAATAATTATAAAGATAAATTATATTCTTTTTGGCATGATGGACTTAGTAACTTGTACCACTTATAAAATCTTTATCATCCACGGTACACCAAACGCGATAAATTCATTACAAATCTATCGAGCAATAACAACAAATGATTCCACAACATAATTTCTGCCCCCAAAAAAAAGGAAAACCGCAAAATTTCCAACAGTCTGTACACCGCGTATCCAATTTCGTTAACAACATATAAACTTAACATTTTCCGTTGAAAGGAGAGCCAGAACGTGAAAAAAAAAGGACGAAAGATCGAGTACAGTTAACCGCGCGATATCAAATTTTCAACCGTTTGCAGCACACCGCGCGCGCCATTTATTTATCTTCGGAACGGCCGCGCGACCGAAGCAATTTTCCCCTTCGAAAACTGCGTTCCTGTTTTTTTTCTTTTTTCCTTTTTTTTTTTTTTCCTTTTTTTTTTTTTCGTTCCTTTTGACGAGCGAGGAAAAACATGTGTTCACGGAACACCGGCAGTAGCCCCCGGTTTCGGGACCCCCTATTCGGTCTCGTCGTCGGTCCACTTGATCGTTCGGTTCCCCCTTTCGGTGCCCTCCGTCCGACCAGTACGGTATCCCGCCGCCAGAATTCCCCCTCAAGCATCTTCCCCTATCTCTTGGCATTTTTTCTTCTTTTTCTTTTTTTTTTTTTTTGTAT
>KQ435876.1:1169126-1179257 GCA_001276565.1 Melipona quadrifasciata
TACCTCTGACAACGAGTTTTTGACTAAAACTGTTTGAATATTCAAAAATATTGTAACTTCTGAGACATAAAACAGTATCACGTGTGCACGAGGCGTGTAGAAAAATAAAACTATCAATTTAAATCAGTTTCAACATTTTTTGATCGAGATCCTTCGACAAGAGTATAAATAAATAAATTTTTACTTCGTAAATGGGACAATTCCAGATGCATAAATAAAGAACAGCGTTTCCCAGGCTACTGTGTTACACGAATTTCTCCCAGAGAGACCGCAGAATACGCGAAGAACGCCGGAAACCTGGCTACCACGGAAAATTAGGGAAACTAATCCTTTGGGTTGGAAAAAACCACCGACAGCGGCGCGAGTATTAAACCCCCAGTCCCCGACGTATCTTCAACCCTTCAATTTATCACCCCATTTACTCCAACCTCGACCACCGAAATTCTACCCAAAAGGAAAGAAGAGAAAAGAAGACACGTGCATGTAGATGTGTGCGAAGGAAGGCAGCTGCGCGGGTGTGAGAATCCAAAAATATCGGCAGCCTGGTATTTGGGACTCGGGACGAGTCAGACGGAAAATTTCGAGAACCCAAAGTACGTTTTGGAACCAGCTTCGTTGAACACAGCCATGATTTCGTGTCTTTGAGGCATCTCGGAATTCTGCAACAAAAGAGATAATAGCAAAAATGATAAATTCATCGCACGTCCATGGAAAAAATATAAAGAAACACGCTAGTGATTTGTGAATCTCCAACTCATAAGCTGGTATTAGGAATCATAGCATGTTTGAAGAAGTGTGACGATTATATAGCTTTTGTTCTAAATTTTCGGAATGCAAAATTGCAAAGAATGCGCACAATCTGGAAACGTCCAACGTTCAACGCTTTCTATAAGATTTCATACCTGCATAATATCTTCCGCCAACTTTCTACCAACAATGAGCCTCCACATTTTAAACTCCAAAAATTCCCCCCAAAAAATAGCAAATTTGCGCGCCAACGCACCAAACTGCAATTTCCAGTAGTTGCGATATTTTTCGATCGCGAAGAAAATTCTCGGTCAGAGGTTCGAATCCTGATTCAAGCTCTCGCGCGCCCCTAAAAAAAAAAACGGCGTAAACAGGGAAATCAGTTTCTAGGGCGAGAAACGCAGAACGCGTTTCGTTGCTGGCGGGACAGGGATATTTATTGCTGGAAGTTCGCTGGGAATCGGGCGGCGGTCATTAATGGAGCCGGTGTAATTAGTCAGCGGCCGCTGAAACGTAGCCTGGCGTTCGCGCTCGTTATTATCGGCCGAAGGGTGGAGGCAGGGCGTTTCGTTAAAAGCGCTTAAAATAATATCGGGTGAAAGTTACACACGTGATCTCGATTGCGCTGGCTCTAGCAAAAAGAGAGAGAGAGAGAGGGAGAGAGGGAGAGAGGGAGAGAGAGAAAGAGAGGGGAGGAAGAAAGGGAGAGGGTGAGCAAGGGAAGAAAACAACGGGGAGAAACGGCGAGCTCGTTATGCAGATTATTAAACTTTGATAATCGATAAATATTCCTGGCTCGTTTTCGACGAAGGTCAACACGCGCGCCGCCCTTTTTCCGCCCTCGCTTCCGCCGTAGGCTCATAAGCAGGCTCGAGCGCTGTATGAATAAAATATTTTGAGAAATAATTATTTAAACGACACGTCGTCAATCCTCGATATCAACTTGAAACTATCATTCGTCGGGTCAACTGTCTGCGTCAGTGTGCTCTAACTTGTGGTGGAAAAGGAACAGCGCGTTCTTTGGAGAAGTTTATTTAATGATTTAAAAAGAGAAATGTCTTGTCCAAGCGTAGTTTTTAATACACGGCCGTAGCTGCTCGGTTTATTTGAATCATTTCACGATTTGGTCGTCGGACGAAGCAACCATTCACTTTGTACTTGGTACTGAAAGTCATTTCTCAAACAGTGTTCCGATTCTATTTTACACGTCTTGTGCCGGGATTATTTCTCCTACTCGTGCCCTTGCATTTTTGGGAGAAAATTCAAAAATCCACAGAGGGCATATGTAACATGCACCTGTATAATAATTCTATTTCATAAAAAATATTTTAGGATGATTGAAATAAGTTTTTAAATAATATTGTAAAATGAGAAATGTGTTTTTGTTGCATTTTTACTGTAACATGGTATTTCACAAATATCGTGTACACGTATATATAGCGAACGTGTGTAAATTCGAAATAGTTGGATTGTACGAGACAAAAATTCAAGAATTTCTCAAATTTCGACCTTGTCGTTTCTTACGTCTCAAAGTTTGAGATATCGATAGTCATTGCCGGGATGGGTATTTTTGAAGGGTGCTGTAGGTACGAGAACGGGTGGCGAGAGGCGACTTTTGTTTACGCGGAAATGCCATTTCGCATAAATATCGGACGCGGAGGGCTCCGCCTGTTCGCTGTACAAATATACCGAAATTTCTCCGGTGATTATTCGGCAAGGTCGGGCACGTACGGCCGCGCTCGCCGTTCTCGTGCGTTGGTCCGTCTCCTCTGGCTCGATATAATCGATATTCTTTCTCCGGGCTTTGTGCCGCGGCGTTTCCACTCCCGCGAGGCCCCGCGAGAAATTTCTGGATCAGCGAATATGGGAACCGACCGATTAATAACTGCTCATTAGCGGTGGAACGTCGTTTTATCGAGCAGGCTGCGCCGCGATACGCCGTTTCGGATAACCGAGCACGCCAACGATTCGATCGCGGTTCGATGAAAGCTTCGTTGCGCTTTTCGTAGCTGGATTGCCAGGGGGGAGTTGGAAGCGTGCATCGTTCGTCGAGCAGTCGGATATTGTATTTGAATAAGGATGATCGATCAATGTAATATTTAGCCGGCAGGGAGAGCCAGGAGTTTCGAGATAAGTACTTGGCGAGAATAATAATTATTTTTCTTCTTTTTTTTTTTTTTGGAGTGGGCAGTGAGTTTATCGCGTTTGGACGAAATTGAGAAAGTACACCTCGTCTGGCTCGAAGAGCAAACAGCGATCCACGTAACAATTAAAAACACACAAAAGTAAACTCTGCTTGAAGTTGTGAACATAGCTTTGACTTTTCTTTTCGTAATTGTTCATTGTCTTCTTCTTCTTTTTTTTTTTTTTTTTTTTTTTTTTTTTGAGTTCATACAAGCATTGTTCATCGAACATTTAACACGAAACCAAAAGAAACACTTTATTTGCAGCACAAGTCCTCTTCGTCTTAGCGTCAGTGTCTTTAAAAGCGAAAGCTTGCAACGCTTTTCCCGAAATTGCAAAAGAGGACGATCGTAGGATCGGTAAGTGAGGACGCGTCGGGACGCCGACGCTTGTAGAAAATCCCGGCGAGAACGATTAGCGCCAGGTTGAAGCGGAGCATCGAGGAACGCGCGAAATTCTTTCGCGGAAGGTCAACAGCCGCTCGAACGAGTCCAAAGAGAAATAACTCGCAGCGAGAAAGGAGCAAGAGGAGGAGGAGGAGGAGGAGGAGGGTGGCTGTTCACTCGCTATGCGGTTCGCTGCGTAGATATTCAAACGCTTGCCTCCGCTCGCTTCCGGCAGTCGGAATAAGGTGGAACGACGCCCAGGCGTCCCTAATGACTGCGGATCCGTCGCGGCGCCCGTACGCCGATGATTATAATCGATAACCCGGCCGGCCTCCTGCCCTCCTCCTCCTCCTGGCCACCCTCTTCGCCTCCCCGCGCTCCGCGCTCGCAGTCACCCCCGTGCTTCTCCACGCCCCTCCGCATGCCGCGTGTCCTCTGTTTTCTGGCACGAGGGAAACCAGCACACGTGGATCCTCCCACCGACGAGCAACCCTCCTCTGCAACCAGCGACCTTCCAGTCTGCCGTGCAGCAAGCCGATACAGAGGAGCCTCCGGTTATGTTTATCGCCTCTTTAGAAGCTGGTAACCAGCCCGCGAGCTTCCGTCGATAGCTGCTCCACGTTCTCCTTCTTATTTGCCAACTTGCACTGGCGCTGTTCTCAAAGAACCACGCGGTGGCCGTTTCTCCGTGGCCGTTCCTCACGGACGACTTGGCTTCGGTCGGCTTGGAATTTTTGGATTGTTATTTAGATTAGGATTTACGAACGATTCGAGGTTGGCGATGTGTGGCGATCGGGAGATATTTATCGTGAACGAAGATCAACCTCCAATTGGGCTATTTGAAACTGCAGTAGTTCGCAGTTGCTAGGAGCGAATTGCCTCCTCTTTCAATCATTTATTCTTTTAGACTTGAATAAACCTGAAGTCGAGAAAGATTCTTAAATATGAACGTGAATGCGTCTAACTGGGTCGGGAGGGTCGGCGAATTTACGAAGAACGAATTCGCCCTGGGAAGCGAAACCGGTTGACAGTTTTGGAGACGAAGGATGAAAAAGCTCGAAATGGAAAGAGGTATAAATGCTGGGAGAGCGAAGACTTCCGGCGGAAACAAAAATTCCATTTCATCGACCAAAAAATCGAAGCAGAAAGGGACGGGGGACTCGGAATAAGTTGGCCGCCGCTAATGGCGAACGATGGCGAGGACCAAATTTCGGTTTTTACGTTCGAGCAGCAGCTTCCTCGGGGAAAATTAATGGAAGAAGCAACAGATACCGTTTTCCACTGGGTGGAAAGTGAGGGGGGATGTTGATGAAGAATTCGAAACCTAAAGCTTCAGCAGCGAACGATGCTGAAAGATGAGTCAGAAGAGACAAGAGTTCGATAAAAGTTCTTCGATGTTTAATTTCGTATGTTCTGAGAATGCACGACGAACTGCCGAAATAGATACTGTTCGCTAAAAAATATACCAGATATCGATACATTTATCTAAAAGAAGAAAGTGTACCAATATTCGATCCACTTGATCTTAATTTGCTGTACATGAAATCTGAAAATCGAGGAAGTTTTTAATTCAAGGTTCGTGAAATTAAAGAAGGAGATATTATCTATTCAATTAATTCGCGGAAAATAAAAGAGGATACAGGATAGTTGCGACAGGTATTCTTAAACACACGAGCGTAATCAGAAACGATCGCTTTTCCCCGACTCTTTGTTTTATGACTAAACAGCGTGTGATTACGTTAGCTGCTAAAAACTGTCCGAACGAAGGGTATTGCATTAACGAAAAGAAAGAAAAGAACAATAACAAGCCGCGTTCTCATTACGTTTAAGAGTGGTCGCAGAAACTGGTTATGGAAAGTTATACTACGAACAGCAACGAGGACATTATGACAGGTCGCCGTGATAATGGTTGAAAAAAAGAAAATATCAGAAATGACTCAATTAGTCGGAGAGATGTTTAATATCGTGTTCTCTCGGGGAGTCCGTGATCGCGTGCCCTCTTCGTCAGATTTTCACGAGAGCGAAATTTTAAGTTGCACCGCGCGAGATTTGCATTTTTCGCAAGTCGAAATAAGAACGGTTCGATTTCAGTGGGTAGATAATTTTCGTCTGATCGAAATATTCTCGATGGAAAACCATTCGTGATCGTTCTTCGACGTGCAAACTGATGTATTTCATTTTTGTATTCTTTAAATGATATAGTTTGTACAGAAGAAATAGTTGCACGGAGAATATTTGGCGACTATGCAACAGGATATCAGAATCCTTTCAACTTATTAATAATAAGAACAATTTCTTTATTTCACAACTATAATTTTATGTATAGTACTTGATTAATTAGTATTTATGAAATGTATTGTCTTTTTTAATACTCGAAACTTAGCAGATGTGTCAGATTTTCGGGTCCGTATATGAATTTATTAAAAATCACATGTATTCAGTATATTCACAATGATGTGGAATTTTTATGAACTTAAATTCTTAAGAATATGCCTCGAAAGTTCCGACAAACATACATTTAACATTTAAAGGGGGAAAGATATTTTTTATTCCATCTGAGCGAAATTATTTCAAAGGAGCTTATAAATAAAAAGAATCATCCCGAGGGTCTTTGAATTTTGTAGTTGTTAATTATTACAAATCTGGAATACTGAAACAAAATAATCGTTCAAAAGATATATTCAATGATATGGAAACCTGCGATACTTTGAGGGAACCACGTGCGATTAAACATAAAAAGAGCTATTTGTACCGACCCTATTTTATTATATTACATATTATTTACATAATATTTTATCACGTGAAACGTGCAAAAAATGCGTAAAACGTTTTCAACGTTATTACACAACAAACTTGCATATTGACAAACTTTTTGTCGCGCAAAGTATTATGTAATTTCTCCAGTTTTGAAACAAAAACAGTGTCCCTGGAGTTTTCAGCGGGGATCGTGTGTGATTTTCCACGTGATCGGGATGAAAAATTGTCGAGTTTGAACGGAATTTTGCAACGAATGGACGAGTGTACGCTCGAATGTTCTCGTCAGAAGCGAACCTAGCAATTCGTCACCACTTATCAAAAAGCTGATAGAAACACGGCCTGGGTTATGCTTATCGTCCAGACGTAAGCTCAGAAACCTTAACAACATATATCATTGATCGATGATACCGTTATCTGTACGCACGATGGCAAAGTGTTTGTGCAGACGTAGTACGTGGAACACGATTTTATGAAAGGTTTTTCAGCCAGTGTCAGAATTTCCGTTTTATTTTTCACCACTAAAACTATCAGAATAGTTAAAACGACTCTATAGATTTACAGTGGTGTATTTTTAGTAAAAAGATAAATCATCTTTCGTGAAGTACAAATGATTTTTAATAAACGATTTCAATGTAATGTAACATAAATAATTTCCTTTATTATGTACTACAACAGCTAATTGCATTTTGGATATTTTATATATTTTCTCGATGCAGTCTATGTATCTTTGTGCCTTTAAATTTCCTATGTAAATTGCAGTGGGTGCATTTAAATTTTCTATCAGTGAGTCTAGCAGTCGCTTTATGAAAATAGCTTACAAAATTTGTTCTATTCTTGAATTGATCGAGACAGTATTTTCCTAAATAAAATGATTCTCATTCTGCACAGATAGAGCAATTAAAAATTCTAAACTAACCACTAATGTCGTTGCTGGGCAACTGGAATCAAGAATTTTGTATTTTGTATAATTTCTTCGTCAAATCACCACTCGTGATCCATCTAACCATAATTGTCCCCATTTATCGTGCAACAGTCGTATAATTACTAAGTTCGAAACTTGGTAATTTTAGATAGACATTTCACACAAATCTCTCGTTGTGACACTTTGTCGATAGTGTTTTGTAATATACACCTCGTAATATTATAAAAATGCTAACAATGTCTTTAAATTTTCTAAAATTGTAAAAAAAAAAGAAAAAAGAAATCTTAGAAATTTTCATTCATTGTTAAAAAACAGAGTTACTTGTAATACAATAGAAACTGAGAAATTGAAGAGGTGAAATGTTGCGTTAACGCTTACAAAATGGACAAAAATTCCTAGATGAAATATCCAAGTGACTACTATTGAATCCACTGCGTAATTGTCAAGTGACGTAATTCTAATTTCTCCCAACTCCCGTTTAATTTACCGAAGTCTCGTTATCGGCTTCAACCGGCGCGGCGCGGCGGGCGAATTCAGCGAGCGTGCAATTTTACGGGATCCTTGCTCGGTTCTGCCGTTAGCAGCATTATTGATCGATGACGGCGTCATTTTATCTTGCGGCTAGGTAATGGTTATGTACGCTCAGTCGCGGCCGCATCATTAGATCAACAGTGGGAGGGAGCCAATAGTCTCCCGAAAATATCTCTATCCGCTGTTACGTACCGTTCCACGTCCCTTTTTGCACAAAGCTCGTTCGCTTTTTTTTATCACTGAAAGTGACTTTAGCTTCGGGTGCAACGCTGATGCAACGAAAATTAGCGATTGGTTGGTTTGGGTCACGTGATTCGCGAGGGGGCGTGGCGTAGACCTCGAGTGGGAGTGGCGTTGTCTAGTAGCGATGACTGAGCGATCGCCCCTGCAATTTTTTTCGTATCGATTCAAATGCTTGCACATCAATAAAATTTTATGGCAAAAAAGTCGTCTTCGTTTCCTAGTCAGAACAGTTACTTCTGGGCTTTTCAGTGAGACGAATCCGTACTGGGGTACAAGTCCTGCAGTTTTTCTTTTTACGCACGTCTCCCGTTCGTCCCGGGATTTAATTATTAGAAACGAACGGTTGTCCCTTTGACAGCTGGCCACGGGTTGACTAATTTCGTTGGCGGCACGTTGATTATTAGATTTATTACGATGCCAGCTAAACTCCGACTAATTTCGAGCAGTGGACACGCGTCCGAAATTTGAACCGTAGAAACAACGTTGCTGCGTTACGATAATCTGCGCCTCGGCGAAGATTTACGATTCGGTTGTAAATCCGGACGTTTTGGGCAGCGAAGGGCGATTAAAGATACAAATTAAGGATTAAATTGGGCGATTAGAATTGAAAAGGTTTGGTGGAACCTTGGGCTGCGATTTATTGGACCACTCGATCGGTAATTTGTAATTTTGATTATTGCGCGTCGTGTTTGACCGTTCGTGACATTTTATGCGTTTGAAGATGCAAAAGCGAACAAGGACGAGGATGCGTAGAATATTTAAAGAATAACACTCGTTATGGTATCATAGAACAATTTACTTATTATGATGTAGTATTGCAGAATATTGTTACAGAAGAATTTTCTATCTAGGTTTTATTTTTGTTATCGTGTCGCCATAAAAATAAGAGTTTGCATAAATGTTCGTAGTTTATTCTAGCGATGGAAAATTTCTACGTAATTTTATTATACATGTTGACTGCTATAAAAGAAAAGACTGTGCACAGTTATTGTGAATGACTGACGCGAATTGAAATGTCTCGAACGCAGGTTAAAAGTTGAAAATTGACAATCTAAAAGATAGAGGATTACCAGAAGTAGGAATTGAACGTTGGTCATTACCAAATTACGGATTTTTACGTATTTTGTGGGAAATTTAACAATGCAAACACGCAAGCGGAGTGATTAGATTACAGATTTTCATACTGATAATGTAATTAACCACTGGTTACTTTCGGGAATAACTTTCTTTGTTTTAATAAATGTTATGTAAAAGACACGATGTTTCGGATATTTTTATCTATTTCTGTACATTACGCGCAATTTTACAGTGTAAAATTAAAAGTCTAGCAGCACTTCTTATTTAAGTTTTGCTTTCTTGATTATGTTCACAAAAATATGAAAGATCCACAATTCAGTTGTAACTCTTCATTCTTTTTCATTCAAGACATTTTTATAATACTTTCCCGAATGATAGCGATATTTTACAAAATTATATTACACGCGCGTGTGCGTATCATAAACATGTATTTCTAGTTTCTTAATTTATTAATCTTACGTCATCATGTTGTATACACATAATATAATGTTATTACATGTATTTGAATGTACATGAATTTAAAATTATATTACACGTGTACAATGTAATTTGTACGTTATGACAGATACTCTGCTAGGGCATCATTCCATTCTCCCTGTTGGTTAAGCCAACAATTATAATGGCGCAAGTGTACCGATAGGTTCGTCGATAGACAAAGATCTAGACACCGGATCTTTTATTTTGCGATACGTGTCCGGTGGATCTGCGTCGTGAGTGTAGGGCAAGATAACAACGTCATCGATCAATGTGCCTTTGAGGCATGCTGGAAGCTTGGCAAGTGACGCAAGCATTCTCGGAGGGTGGAAATAATTGCACCGTGTCATTGGGAACCAACAGCTTCTTCATCGGTTCAATTTTCCATACTTGACGCACGCTGCGAAACGGGAGACATCGCGCTTACCGCGTAATGTGAAAGATAAGACCGAGAAAATTAGATTCTAATATTATCTCGCTCCGTCAATAAGAAGAAAGAAAGAAAGAAAGAAAGAAAGAAAACATTAATAATTAAAGCGAGCGAGACGCAGATCGATTTTGTAGATCGAACGAGATCGAGCTGCAGAAAATATTTCTCGGACTGCCAGTGACTGCCAGTTAATCTCATTTCCAAAAAAAAAAAGAAAGAAAGCTCCAAACTCTGACTCTTTCTTCTTAATTCTTGCATTCCGCGGTTTGCATTTCCCCCAAACTAACTGTTTCTCCTTGGATTTTTCGATGCCACGAACTGTCGATCAACTGGCTGGATACGTAGTCGAAACGCGAAACATAAATTTAATTTAGACTGGA